>JAVQJZ010119568.1:0-10803 GCA_036025355.1 Leiopotherapon unicolor | reverse complement strand
TCCATGTCCTGAATACATGTTTACAATCTATCCATACTTTTGCCACTCTTACTGTCCTGTTTGTAATTTAATAATGCTGATCTATATTTTTATGGTTGTCCATCATGAGAGACAGATCTGCCTCTGTTCTCCTTCTTTAGATTTCTTCCAGTTTTTCCCTGCTGTAGGGATTTTTTGGAGGGAGTTTGTCCTCATCGTTGTATTACCATGACTGTAAAGCCCCTGGAGAACAATTTATGGCTTGTGATACTGGGCCATATAAATAAAACTGATTTTAACTGGAGTAAACACTTTCCCAACCAAGCATTAAGGAACTGTTCACAACATCCACGTCGCTGTTAAATTGTGTCTTATTAGAAAAGTGGAGCCAAATGGGCTTCTAGAGCAAATGAGGTCACGATAATCAGCTCTCTGTTATCAGCCACGCAACCAGGAAGCTGACAAAAATAACCGCGTTGCTGGAGAAAGCACAGAGACTCGTATTACATCCAAACACTGGTATTACATCAAATGTCATCACAGGATAGTGAAACGTTCTTGGTGATTTGTAGGGACGCTGTAACCGTGGTGTCATGAAGTGAAACACGCGCCCTCCCCTCCACTCACCTCCGCTCAGCTGTTTACCTTGACGTGCCCATATTTGGGCAGGGCGGGGTGTCGCCTCTCTCCCGGCAGCCAGTCAGCGCTTGCTCACGGCGCCGAGGAAAGGAAGTGAGTCACGCTGACGGTAAACGTTACGTCTCTGTTGCAGCAGCCGAGAACAAGGAAGCAACATGTGCCGACCATAATAAGTCCAACATATCAAGCCACGAGACGAGACGAGAAAGACGAGGACGCTCACCGATCCGCCGGACACGTATTATTTATTTAACTGTAAGTATATCTTTGTTTGTTTATGTTTTTTTTCAAATTATGTGGTTATTTGTGTCGTTTTTAGCGGGTGAAATGTTTTAAGTTGAACTTGTTACCAGTTTTATGGGACATTTGTTGGCTATTTTTTGTTTTATCGTTGTCGTGTGTTACGTTGTTACCGTTTTATTGTCGGTTCTCATTAGAAGTCAGTTACGACCTTTTGTGTCGCGCGCGGTTTAATTTTTTTTATTACCAACATCATTATTATTGTCGTTACTATTAGGCTATAATTTTTAGTATTTACTTTATCGAGCATGTGTTTCACTCACTTCGAAAACTTTCTTCTACTCACCCCGTTTCAAATACTTAAAACTACTCGCACTAATAAAAAAAGTTAGTCTAACTCGAAAACGGATCGTCGACGTTCCGCTCGTGTGCTCGTCTCTTCACATTTCCACCGGGGGGTTTCCGCGCTGTCAGAGAAACCCCAGTCGTGTTATTTCCAGCATACAGCTTGAAGTTTCCTTTGTCACCTCAGCGAGAAACCAACTTCAGGCCTCCGTTTTTTCTTTCTTTCGCTCTTTTTCTTCTCTCCTGTGTGTCGGCGAGCAGCCACGCACAAGCACGTGCGCTCTTTCCTTGGATTTCACACACTTGGTGATTTTTGCTGCTTTGTTGTGCCTTCTTTGTTTCTCGCCAACCCCCCACCACCGAGTTTCGCTTGTAAGCAGAGTGAATACTGAAGAAACCAGACAAAAGCTCTTCACCTGTACCTGTCTGCTGAACCCCCTTTCAGCCCCCACCCACTCAAGTTCAGGTGTGCCGTGACGTCACTGTGGCTGTGTGGCCTAGTTTGGGGAATACACATGAAGTTGTGGTATGCAAACAGTGAGCACACCAAACAAGCTGTCAGGTGAAACTCCAAAGGAAGGAGCCAGCTTGATCTCCATATGTTTTATTTGCAGTGCTGGCAGCTGGGGACGTTTTTGAGCCTGCAAATGGGGTAAGATGTGAAATAAAATGCCATCAGTAGAGTCCACGATGATGGCAACAGGTCGCTGTTCAGTAAACTTGGTGGGCTGAAAGGCCAGCTGTGTGCTTTGTGCTTTGTAGCTTCACTTTCAGGGTGTCACTGAACCTCTGATTAGACTGACAAAGTAACACTTTACAGGTGAAGTAATCAAATAAAACAAACCCCGCCTGTGTTTTTTTGTGTCTAGCTGCACTTGTCAATCATTTGGCATATGATGCAACTGAGTTGAAAACATGACTCATCTTGGCTGTCATTAATAGGAGGCAGTATGCTGATTCGGCAGTGATACGTGGGATGCTGCGTGTTGTCACAGAACAACTGGACAGAAGACTAAAAATCACATCATGCTGATCAGAGCAAACTGAAAAAATGTCACCTCTGAAACATCTGAAAGCATCCGGTTTCAGCTTTGTGGTGATGTGGTTTATTTTAGATAATACAACAGGCTTTTGAAAGGTTATGAAACAACCAGCTGATTAAATCAGCTGTAGTTTTAATAATTGAGCAATCTAGTTTCAGCTTCTCAAATCTGAATATGTACTGCATTTTGTTAGTCTCAGCTAAAACACCTTATCTGTTTTGGATTCCTGTGGCCTCTTTTACATGGTAATAGGAGGAATCCAAGGACGTGGTCGTTGAAATAATGTGAAACTGGAAAACTGACCAGAAAAACCTGTGTGTGTCCACACATGGTGACATCCTGCAGGTCACTGAGGTGAAAAGGTTTAAAACTTTATGCTGGTGGAGACAGTCAAGTGAACATATTTAGGTACTGAGTGATGGAAAGCAAAGCAGCCACAAAACTGTAGGAGCAAACTACCACAACAACAACCTGAGGAGTATATGCAGTTTAACTCTGTTTACCTCGCAGGCTAATAACTTACAGGAATACCAGAGCTGCTGTTTGAGCATCTAAATGTACGGCTGAGAAAACACAGATGCTCTCATGGTTCAGGCAATGCCAAAACATATTTGTTAGGGATTTTAGTTACTACTGCTGTTGCTTATTGTGTCACAGGCTCATCACTGCTCTTTATGTTGAGGCTGTGGCTGCGTCTACTGGGGCAAATAATAATTTTCTCTCACAACACATTACGAAGCCTGAGCAGCGGCGGTGTGTTTCAAGCCACAATAACAAATGACTGCCTTCACTTCAAAGTTCAAGGAATAACTTTCTCGTCAGGGACATCTGCAGTAGGATGTCAGCGTGCTGAGCTTAGGCCAGTTTGTCTGCAAATATATCCAATTGCCTTGGCCTGGTCAGGCTGACACTGGCACCCAACCCAAACAGACACGCTATCAGAGGATAAATAGCAAAGCAAGCTCACTGGATTTGCATTTCAAAATACCTGCATGTTAACACAGCAGTGCGAGTTTGCATCTTGTTTGCCTGTATACAAACTCTTAGCCTTTTATCAGCACAGAGACATGTCCGTAGCTGTAAAATGCACAGTACTCTTTACACACGCTCAAGAGAGCGCTCTCCTGAAGGCAACAAAAATAGACTGCTCAGGGGCAACTGTGCAGGAAAGTGCTGTTATCAGTGTAACTGGACTTCCTGCTCCCCCATGTCTCACTGAAGGGAAGTCATAGTCTGTTACCAGAGACACAAATCACACTTTTACTTTGAGGACAAAAAAAAGAGAAAAAGTATGTGATTACAGAGCTACGTGTGCAGAAAAAAGGAGCTGAATTTGTTGGCAGCCTCAATTGATTTCTTTCCTGTTATCTCCTGTTTCTACAGAAACCATGAAAAGAGAGGTGAAGGCTGGAGTCAACTTCCTCAAACGCCTGGCTGTGGCACGTGGCAAGCTGGATGAAGCCAAAGCAGAATTGTTTTCTGAGAAGCTGCAGCAACTTTTATGTGACAAATATAATGAACACTGGTACCCTGAGTACCCCAGCAAAGGCCAGGCATACAGGTAATTACCAATCTGAAAAAATATTGTCACTGAAAGTCATTTTTTGTTTTGCAAATAGAACAGAATTCTGTTTCTATTGTCAACATAAATCTCTGTGCTACAAAGGAAGAGATCCACAGAATCTTTAATGTCTGATCCTCCACAGATGTATCCGGATAAATAACGGAGTGCCCTGTGATGAGGTTTTGCTGAAGGCATGTGAGGAGATTGGACTCTCAGCCAGTGAGCTCGGCCTTCCGCCTGAGATCACACTGTGGATCGACCCACGGGAGGTGTGCGCGAGGTGAGTCACCGACTGGCCTGCTGAGGCAGAGGCAAAGAATGATACAGACAGACGCTTCAACGGCGATGATGCTTTTTTTCAGTCTGGACAGGAATTATAAGTGAGATTATGTCATGACTCATCCTGAGAAACGATAAGGGGGGGAAAAACGTGCAGGAAGCAAAAAAAGGGAACATGAGTGATTGAAATAAATTAAGAATTACTTTTGTGTGTGGTTTAAAATAATCTACTGCTTCGTCACAGATCTGGAGAGAACAGCAGGCCCTTCACAATAGCCTGTTTTGAAGAAGAGGGCGAGAATGAAGAACAGCAGGACTCCTCGGTGAACCTGGACACTTCAGATTACCACTCTGCTACGTCTTCAGACTGTGGTTCCACTGCGTCGAGTGACACGGAGGAGGAGACAAAAGATGTTGACATCGAGGGAGAGCAAGAAAAAGAAGAGAAGGAGGCTGTCAAGAAGGAAACGGCAGAAGGCAACACCTACACAATAGCAATGGTACCCAGGATTCGCAAGAGGCATGGAGAAGGACCAAATAAAGTCAAATACGTCAGAAATATGGTAATTAAACCTGGTGATAATCTATATTTTCTCACTGTCAAGAATTTCTAATGAAAAAAACAAAACCAAAAAAGGAATTGATTGATCCTACTAACAACTTTTGTCACCTGAGTCCTGATATAACTGATTCCTCTGTACCACAGAGCTGCATTGTTGTCCAAAAAGTGTGTAAAATCATATCCACACTATTGCAGTGGCTGACAGGTTCCTTTTATTAGCATGTACATGGAAAGTGCAGTGCGAGTCAGTTCTGCAGACACCATCCTGTTGCTGTCAGCATCGAATTTGTATTAATCCACGGCTAAAGATAGTTCCCAAGAAATGCACCAATTACATCAGTGTCAGTAACGTTTGCAAAAAATTATCTTCTGTTGGGAGAAATGGACTTGTGACTCAGAGTTGGTTTGGTTTTGGTCTTTTTAAGGGATTTGAATATTTTAGTATTGCATACACTACTGTGTAAAGGAAAGTACCATCAGTCCCTCGCATGACTAATTGTGCTTCTCAATCATGTGGGAAACTCTCCACTATCCCCTTCTAATCTTTTCCAATTTTCTTCCTCTTCAGATCCCTGCTAGCCTTCAGTACTTTTACCACCCCACACCAGTTTGGCCTCAGTATAAGAAAGGCGCACCATTGTTTTTGAACACGGTGTGTGTGCCTCCGGCACCGCCACCTCCATCCCAGCAGGTATTTGGCTACTACATCTTGCCGCAGCCATCTCCGCAGTTCATTCTGCCTCAGGCCACTCTGCAGCCGTGGGGAGCTGTGAAGGGTTAGACCATCCAGGACGTGTGGGGTGAAAGTGGAAAGGAGCGTTCGAAGCTCCTTCAACTGAGCCATGTCAAGTCAGGTCTCTGAATTCAGATAATCTTGGGCCAAAAAGGAACATTTTTAACTGTATTTTTGTTCCTTGTACAATCTATAATGATTCCTCATTTGTTTTTCTTTTAATTTCTGGTGATTTGTAACTGATGTTTTGTATTCAACGCAGAGATACCACTGAACTCGAGTGAAAACTGTTTTTTTTTAACCTTTTAAGTCTGCAGTGCTAACTTTTTTAATGTACATGTTAAGAATAACTTCAGTCACTGGGTGCTTGGACTAGCTCAGGAACTCTCAGCAATATCTTTAATGCCAAATAATGACATTTCAGGTGTTACTTGTTATTATCTCAATCTCTTTGTCTGTTTTCTTATTAATTATGGTCCACAGTGTATGCTTACACAGCTGATAAATGTAAAATGTGATTCAGGGTTTTAATCTATTGTAGCTAGAGTAACTATCTGTATATTAAGAGGAATATTTTTACTAAACTGCTTGTAAATATTACAGAACGTAGATACCATACACTGATGCACACTCTAACCTCACTGTCTTATTGTTGTAATTTATTTAGCCACCAGTGGGTGGCACTCAACTCACAGTTAATACATAAAATTGTCTAGGCCTGTATATTTTTTTTTTTAGTTAACAGTGGCTGCTGTATTTTGCTAATCTAATATCACAGAACACAAACATGGTGAGAAACTGCTTAAACTGTCTGCTCTCTGTAAAATGTACTTTGTCCTTTTTATAAGGGTGTATCTGTTTTATGGCTGGCTTAAAGCTGTAAGTTTCTCTTTTATTGTAAATAACCTTCTTTGCTGTATCAGCCTCAGATATATAGTTCCTAAATATGTGTTCACCCACTGAGCCTTATGTACTGTAATTGTGTGATGGTATATATGCATATTTATTTAATGACCATGCAACTTTGAAGCTTGCCTGCGTGCTTAAGCATTGCTTTGCATTCACCTCGTGTCAGCCGTTTACCTTCTTATTGCAGCTGATTAAATGAGCTCATGTTTGAAATTCAAAGCATTGTTCTCTTGCTTATTTCCATTTTCACTTGTACAGTGAATACTGTTGTATTTGGGAGTTGACTGTTTCCTCCCTTAAAGATACTTTGGTTAGACCTTGAAAAAGCACCTGTTGAAAACACCTCAAACACTTTTTTTTCCAAGTGGTCCGTCACTCTGAGCTAAGAGGATCTTGGTTCCTTTCAGCAGAGCCAGCAGGATGCTGCAGCGGAAGGACTCCTGTGTGCTTTTAGCCCAAGGTCATGACGCTGTTCCTCCTTCAGAAGGCTGAGTCAAGAGGCCGAGGGGACAGTCTGAGCCTCACAGTTTGTTTGGACCGTGCAGGTTTTGCAGGAAATGAAAGCACGTCTTGACAACTGACGTTGTTCAAATGCGGCAGCACATGACAGAATAAAAAGGAAATAAACAGATGTGCGGGTAATAAACACAAGCCAGTAAATAATAAAGTATCCAAGACGGGTATTATGAGGAAGAGGGAGCCTCAAAGGGAAGGTGCTTGAAAAGTCCCTCTCAGAAACAGGACAACAGAGAAGTGCTATGAGTCCTTGCCAGTGTCCTTAAACCTTGACCAGTGTTTTGAATAGACCGAGAGGGGTCAGAGGATGAAGGTGCTGAACCACGAGGTGTCCCCCTGCAGCTGATGGTGAACTCCTGCTGGCCCCTGTTAGTGCGTCAACCGAGAAATCAGGGGAAAAAAACAAAAGAAAACGCGTAACTTGAGGTTTTACGGGTTGTTTCTGTCCAGAAACGGAAAACAGAGGGATACTTTGGCTTGTTCCCTGATACTTATAATTCAAAACAGGCTATTTCTTATCTGAGCAAGTTTTTTTAATCCCTCTCCAGATTCCAATTTGTGTCATCAGACTTATCTAAAGAGAATTAATCAATATACATAAAAACAACTAGCCTACATATTTCCTTTCATTTATCGCGCATGGTCTTTATGAGGCGAACACACACACACACACACAAAGAATTCACCAGTGGCAGACACTGACGCACGCTCTTAAAATGATAACCAATGCAAATAGGAGCGCAGAGCCTCCCGCTGCGCGCAAATGGGATCCGTGCGCGCAACCGCACCGGCACGAGTGTTGATGTGAGGGTGTGTTTGAGGCTTCTTGGCGAACCCGCTACTTCGATGAGCGACAAACGCGAGAGGGGCCCGGCACGCAGCGCGCCCATCGGACTGTGCTTCTTCCCCCAGCAGCTCGGGGGGAGAGCGGACAGGCGGAAGAGAGGAGCAGCGACGCGACGGACGGAGAGGGCGCGGGCAGCCTCCTCCTGCGCGCCCCGGAGATGGAGATGACCAACCGCGGCCCGCACGGCGACTCCAAAGTGGACTGCGTGAGCCGCGACGGCCTGGTCAGCCGCAACGGAGGAGACTCAGCAGAGGTGTCCGTGCCGCTGTCACTGACCGGCAAGCGGACGGAGGGAGACGACCTCTACAGACTGCGGGAGAGGAAGTTTTTACTGGAGGACAAGAAGCGGCTCTGCACGCTGTCTCTGGTCGCAGCTCTGTTCGGTATCCTGCTCATGGTCATCCACAACGAGATATGCCCCGTCGTTTACTCACCGGTAGGTCCAAAAAAAACAAAAAAAACAAATTAGACCACACTTGGATGAAAGTTGAGCGCAGCTGAGCTCCTTGAAAGTTTGAGCGAGTGAAAGAGTCAAGTTATTCAATTGTATAAGTTTGAAAAGTGACACTTTTTGTGTTTGTTGACACTTTTCATTAATGTGGCCTTGCAGCATGTACACCATGTCTCTGTTTGCACTGCAGTTCTTGTTATGGTCTCTTGTGCCAATGTGACATGTTGCACCTTTGCAAAGGGCTCCACTCATAATGCATCTGTAAAGTTAGAGCATCATCACAGCAGCATCAACTAGCCCTATGTTGGCTCTATAAAGCTTCATTGCTGACCCTTGAACACATCATCAAATGATGAAATTAGTCAATAAAACCAACAGCCTGGCTTTCAGCATCCTTCAGTGGAATTAAAGCTGCTGCATGGCTGCATCTCAACTCCTCTCTGACCCTTCATGGAGCAGTAGATTTGTGCTCAGCCTGTAACAGAACTGATGCAAACAAATGAATGGATTTATGTTAAACACAGTGTTCACACCATATTTCAGTAACTACATGTATTGCAACCAGCGCCAAAAAAAAACAAAAACATCCTTACACAACTGGCTCCATTTGTTTTCATATCAACTTCCCTGATTAGCAGACAGCCCAAGCCCCATGGAGCACCGCAGCAGAACCTGCACCTGGGCTTTGAACCGCCCTGACCCACTGATTAGTTTGTCCATTTCCAGACACACTATTTGGTAGCACAGCCTCATGACATTAACATGCAGATCTCAGTGGATAACAATGCCAGGCCACACAATCAACAAATTATTAACTCCCCCTGACTTCCTACAGCACACGCCAGCTCCACATGTGGAAAAAAGTTCTCATGCGTGCCGCAAAACTGCAGACCACCTCCATGCTGTGAAGTCAGTGATTGATTACAGTGTCAAAGAGCCCCACGTTTCTAACTCGCGTCGGCCACAATCTTTCTAGAAACCTATGGAAATGTGGCCTTCAAAAAAAAAAAAAAAAAGCCTGACGCGATCAGAAAGTTGGACCTGGAGAAACAAGGTCGTGAAATTTACGGCTATGGCACGCATTACGACATTACTATTCCAGTTTACAAATACGAACCAAGAACAGGTGTTGTCTGTCCATTCTTAACAACAGGCATCAACCTTGGTACCATGGAAATGCTGATGCACTGGAAAAGTCTTTCTCTGCTGCAGTTAAAGCATATTATTTTGGAGAGGCTGCATTGCTCATTTACCCGTAGCTTATATAACCATTTTTCAGCATTGATCTTTAAAACCTCATGTGATGTCTAAGTCACGAGTGTGAGCTAAGATCGCCACCTTCCTCCTCTGGTCACATAGGGGCTCGCTTAATAAAATATGGCATCCTTGCAGTGGCTAAATGTGCAGTATTATAGTTTTTTTTATTTTTAAAGTATACCACAGGATATTTTGGAGCTGCCTAACTTGCTGGCCTATCAAAGTTAACGCCAGCCGACAGAGTTATATTTTAAGCGTACCTTTTCATGGTTATGCACGAAAAACTGAGCTATTTATGGAGCCTTTTTCCACATTTCACCTCTTCCCCTACAGCGAGATTGCCTGCAGTACTTCAGGCTATCTTTCCACATCATTTAGTGTATAATTAGAGTGTTTGCACGGCCAGTCTAAGAGTCTCTATGTCTTGAGATTGGCTGTGCAAGATTCAGGAGTGTGCACTTTGATCCTCGATGCCGCCTCACGTCCTCTTTTGTGCGCTTCTCTGGCGGCTTTTGTGGAATGATGTTACAATACCCACATATGGAGACCGAAAAGTTGATCATGGTGTCCAGTATTTTGTTATTCAAAAGAATCTTCCTTGATGTTTAAAGAGGGGTTAAAGTAGATATTTTGATATGATTCATGTAACACTTTCTTCAGCCACTTGGCTTCTTAGCACTCACATGATGAAATCGACAGTTACCCTACTGATCATATTCATAATTCAGAGAATTGCCTGGGATAGGTACATCAGATTAAGCCTGACAGAGTAAATTGTCCCAGGAGGGGGACATCTTTTAGCCTTTACAGTTTTGGGACATCTTGCCATTAAATAATATGATACAGCATCACTTACCATTCCTTTGCATACAATGTTAAAACCTGGTTAAAAACCCAACCAACCAAACCTGGCATCATAATGAAGTCAGTGTATGCTCGGCATGGGTGTTGTATCTGTCAGATCTCATACCCCTCGTTCTCGTCATCCTGCTGCCTTGATGGGAAATCATACGTTGTCATGTTCTAACAGCGTGCGCTGACTGGCTGCTTAACATGTTTTTGTTTTATATCATTTGCTTGCATTGTACATTTCCGACTGCACATCACTGACAGGTCCCTTTGTCCTCCGCTCAGCTGCGACTCGTTTGCTTTTGTTCTGTTATGATTTTGCATCTAATTTGTTTTCCTGTTTTAAAGTATCAACGTGTCAGGGCCAACGGTGGATGAATGTTCCGATTTATAATAGATGGCAAATTCCTCGCATGCTAGTTGTGACTCATTAATTGTACTTGCCTGTTAATTGCAAACCCTACGCCTACAAGTGGCTTCGGTCTAGTGTTGTGCCTGGACCTAAGCCACTTCAATTATTTAAAAATGAATCAACAAACAAAAAAAGTATATTCATTTTCATTGCTCTTAATTTTACTGTTCAGTTTTTG
>JAVQJZ010119566.1:0-16865 GCA_036025355.1 Leiopotherapon unicolor | reverse complement strand
ACAGATTGTCAGATACTGACAATCATAACAGCAGCTGTTGATTAACCTTTTGATTTAGTTGGTTGGTTTGCAGTAAACATACAACATTTTAGATGCTGCAGAGATTGAGGAGTGATTTGAATGATTAATCAGTCATCAGAATAGTTGATTTATTGTCTGTGCACCGGGTTAGAGTCCTTATCCTTCTTTGTTGCAATTGTAAATTGGAGGTATTTAACTATTTATCCACAGTCTAATTAGTTATTTTTGCTGGAGGACAGGTAACCTCTCGCCTCCTGCGGCAGCCGGCGTCAATTAGCCCGTCCTGCATCTTAACTGAGCGAAGCTGCCTCCATGTCACCGTAATCCAGCTAACATGAAACGCCAGATGTGTCGTTTGACACTTTTGAATATGTTGTTTGCCTTTGTTTCCATGTTTTACTCCCAGTGCTGGAAATGATATGAGAGGACAGACATGCACAACAGATACAGCACCTTGAACATCAAAGGCCCGCGCCGCAGTATTAGTAACGCTCTGTGTGTGTGTGTGTGTGTGTGTGTGTGTGTGTGTTTCTGCTGTAACTCCGTTCACACACATCCGTACGGCTGCTGTGAGTCTGTGTGCACGTCGGTGTGCCTGCCATGGGGAAGCATCCGAGACAGCCCAGAATATAAAAATTTACAGGCCCCTTTTTCCTGCTTTGTCTGTCTCCTTTCCCATTCTCTTAGGTGAGCGGGGCCTGAGTGATAGACCCAGAACCTTTCATCTCGCCCAGCGAGTGTAAATAGCTGTCATGTTTGATTGACGGTCTGACGTGCACATGTGAGGCCCTGGAAGATGAGTTTCACCAAGAACACAGTACATGATGGTTCTGCCGTCTTCGGACCAAAGACGTAATAAATGAGTAATTACGCAAAAACCAACGGCGTTCGGCATCTCTTCGGACGAATTCATGCAGAGGTATTTGCAAAAATTTCATATCTGCTTATACGGTGCAGGATTGGCTCCATGTTATTGGCTTTTAATTGTCATTTTAATGCAAATCTTAGCATTTCACGGTTACTAAACAGAATAATTAAAAAGAGTGGCTTTATGTTCAGCACGGTGCAATCATCAGTTTCCAGTTTAGCTCCGCTGGGCTCGTATCGCCTGTAGAACCCCCGGAGCACAATTAAGCTTAAAATTACATATTATAATCGCTAACTATGATATGAAATTGTTATACAAAGCTTATTTACAGAAATAAATCATGTTATATTACATTTAAACTGAAGGTAATAATGATTATATCAAGCCAACAAACAAAGCCAAGTTGATGAATAAAATGAATATTAACTGCTATATCTGCATGCTAACATTGTCACCATAAGACTGTGCTGACATTAGCATTTAGCTCAGTGTAGTACCGTACGTGAGTAAGGCCTCACAGAGCTGCAGGCCGTCTGTGAGTCTCTGTGCAAGAACAGAATTATTGCACAAGTTTATACAAGCTTTGATAAAATGATCACATTCAATATTTGATCACAAATCCCTTACAGGAGGCGCCAGCATGTGTACATGAGCAGACACTGATCGTCTGCCTGATCTGCACTGTAACACTACAGCAACATGGTAATCCTGGTTTGGCGTCATGTGAAGTTAAATTGGGCTCTTTGGTCAAAAACTGACCTTGTTTTTATGTTGAACATCGTTGTTCTGCTGCATTGTTCTATAGCCATAGAAAGATTCAGAGTCTCATGATGTGTCTCAATTAATGTACTTCCTTGTAGTAGTGTGTAGTTTTTGCGTAGTGTTAATTTCATCAGGTTAGTGTCGTCTCAGTTTGACTGCTTATGCTTCCTTTTCTTTTCAGTGATAAACTGCAGTCATGCAGAGTGTTATCTCCAACAGGCCCCTCTCATCCAGCCTGCTGGCTGGAGGATGTACGGTACTTTTTCACTAAGTTCACTAAGTATATTTATATGAAACTGTATATTGGACATCTGTAAGCAGCATTGAGCAGACTGTTGTTACTAGAAGTTGGCTCACACATCTCCACCCACAAGCTTGAAGCACAGCCAAGTACTGCTGTCGCCTTACGAAGGAAACAGATAGGTCTTGGGGATCTAAAAAAGTAGAGTGCAAGTGAAGCTTCAGCAGCTGGATTGCTTATTTCTCGCCTCAGTTTTGTTCAGAAATATATTATTTTGTGTAGCTTATTATGGCCAGCAATTTCATAGGTGGTGGCTTCTCATCTTCAGCTACGTAGGCAATAATGCAGTAATCGTAGGTCAGAAGAGTCCAGCTTCCCTCAGCTGTTTGACTGTGATCAGTACACTGCATTTTGTTTTTCCATGCATGTATTAACGCACTTTTGCACTCAAATAACAGATGTAAGTAGAGAAGACACCACGCTGATCACCTCATATGGACGTAAACACCCTCAAACACACTCAAGCTGAAAAACTACAGCAGAAATGAGAGTCATTGTTTTGTATTAGTGCTGGTGTACAACACACTGTACAATCACAGCACTGTGGACAGTCGATGCAAACCCTATTTTTCATTTTTAAATACTTAATATTGCAGTAGTTTTGGTATACATTATGCAGGGAGCATTGTGATGGCTGTGTGGCCTGACACATATTTCTTTGTTTGGCCTCAGAACGGTAATCCTGATGTATTTTACAATGGGCTCCTGCTTTGATTTAATACACAAAAAAGCATATCACTCTCATCTGCACTCCAATGGGCTGGAGCTGGCGAGGAAGAAACAGTTTAACTAAAGAGAATATATGCATCAAATGAAAAGCAGATGAAAAAATATGCAATTATGTTCCTGATTGGGTTAAGTATTTCTCTGCCAGCACATGCCAGCTAATACTACAACCTGTCCCAAATGGGCGGCTTCCAGGTCTGGGCGAAGCCCCAGAAAACGTCACATCACAACGGTACCGTCTCCCGCTACATCTCCGTTTCCTCAGATCCGCGGCCAGTGCGTCCCCCTCGTTCCTCTCTCCTGTTTGCCACGTTCAGCCTCTCTGCGTCCCAGATAATGGAGCTCAGCTTCTGTCTGCCAAAGGGTCCGTGGCTGCCCGGGAGTAATGACCTGAGGGGGTACTTTGTGACAACCGGGGTATAATAATGCCTCCAGCCACGGACAAAGCAGACCCTTGGGGTCAATTTTTAAATACTTTTATGTTTTTCACCGAGGGTAAGAGTCATTTGTTTTTATTGTTGCCATATACTACATGTTCGCTGCAGAAACAACACATGTATTCCAAACAACAGGAGTGTAGTTAATATTATTTATTCCAACAAAATGTGGTTAACTTTTGATAGAACAATGCTGGTGCTGACCTATCGCTTTTGATGAAACATCTTCCACTTTTCAACAGAATTTATCCGGCAAATGTCCGTAGGCTGCAGTCCCTCAGATCAAAAATAGTGTTATTGAGGTACGCGAGGGAGTGTGGAATCACCTGCGAATGAAAGGCTTCTCCTAATAGGTTAATTGTAACAAAAGCACAGGGTCTTGCCCCATTGAACAGAAGAGGATTGTGGAACACAGGCCTGTGGAAATGATGTCAAGCAATGCGCTGCCTGCTCTCCCCTGCAGGGCCAGAGTTTGTCTGTCAGCAGTTAAATGCTTACCTCCTGCCCCTCCCCTAACACTCAACAATCAATTTACCTCCTCAGGGTCTATGAACCCAAAGATTTGACCTTGCAGACTCGAGCTTTGTTTCCCCCCTCATCTCTCACACCTCGACGAGTACTTATTAGAAGACAGAAGAAAAGGATTTTGAAGTTGTCTTTTTTTTTAATACACAAAGAGCAGATATGATCAAATGTTTCTCTGCAGGAGTTAATTTGGAGAAGATGAAAATTTCCATAAAATCAGATTTATCAAAAAAGAAAAACATATAATGACAGTATTATTTTATTGAAATGTCTAAGATGGGGAAAAAAGAAACATCCAGTTCTGTCCTGCATGTAATAAAACTGCAACATTTCTTCAAATAAAACTAAATATAAGGTGTTTTAATTAGAAAGCCTCAGAGCTGCTGGCGGGTATATTTTGTTATGTTTGGAAAGAGTCAGGCTAGCTGTTCCCCCTTGTTTCCATTATTTATGCTAAGCTAAGCTAAAGGCCCCCTGACTGGGTTGTAAAAACATACTTTTGTTTTGGCAGCTTGTTCTGGACAGTGGAAATGTTTCACGGAAAATGTCACTGCTGAGCTTTACTGAGTCCTTCTCCACAGTCTGCTAACCAAGTACATGCACAATAAAGTGTATTTTAAAGAAAACAAAAGCAGTCCCCAGTGAGTCACTACTGTAGTAAAGGTATTGACGTTTTGATCAGACAATTTAATGTATTTCACTGACAAAAAAAGTCTCAAAACAGAATAATAGTTTTTAATATGTTGTATATTTTACTGTTGATTTAGTTTTATGTAGATACACAGCCCCGGGGTGTCTCTCTGTCAATCAAAGACTTCAAATTTCAAGATTTATTCAGTCCCCCACCCAATTTTACAGTAACCAATGTTGAGAGTGCACACCCAGCAAGGTGCTCGCTAATTGGGCATAGTGGGAATAAAAAAAAAAAAAAAAGAGCAGCACCTTTTTCTCTTATGTGATATTTATTGAAAGTGCTGATGGTTCAGCACAAAGCTTTCTTTAGGGTGTGTGAGGGGGGCTTTGTAGTGAAGCATCATCTCTTTTAAAAGACGATCTTAGTGGTGTTTTTGTTTTTCAGTTTGTAGCAGAAGTGCACAGGAAATGGTGTGAGAGAGGGGCACTGATATGTGAGACAGAAACTGATGGAGGGAAAGTCAAAGATGTATATATTATTTTAACATTCACAGTCCTCAGAGGATGAAATGCTGACTCTTCTCAGTCTCAGTCGTCTATCAAACATGATCAGTAACTACCAAATTGATCAGTACACAACTTTGTACAAACATTCATCCACAATTTGACTTCTGCTCCACCATGAAATTGACAGTTTTTGGTTTTTAGTTGAGTATAAATGAATTGCTGTGACATTTTAAACAGACAAGTCATTGTCCCTACAGGATGAAATATAAAAACATTTATCCTCTACTTATTCATCGTAAAATGCTAAAATAAGATTGTGCTTCACAGAGCTGCACACAAAGAAATGATAAACAACATGAAGTAAAGTTGCCTCATGGTGCATCATCATCATTTAGGTGATTTTACTGGTCACTGCATGTTTTACCATTTGCTTTTGTCTGACTTGTCGAGGCGTGATAAACAACAACTTGCTGTCGTACGAGCTGGCGTGTAATAGTCCTCTGTTTGAGTCTGAAGATCGTTGTCTGGCATTTGTGTCGAGGCTCAGCTTGTTTTTTCCACCGCTGCATTAACCGCTAAGACAACACCGTATAGTTTGTTGTTAGTGGACTTTTCGTTTGCTGAGGGGGGAGAGGATGTATACACGTGGGGGGAAGAGCGGCGGTAGCAGAACTCAGCTGGAGCGTGTTACTTGAGGGAACGCTTCGGGAGCGGGAACGGAGCCAAAAGAGCGAGGAAACATACTTCACTTTATTGATTTTGTCGATCGTCTTAAATGAGGGGCACTCCAGGCCAAAGGCTCACCTCTGCATTTTCTCTCTGTGCAGCTCAGTGGACAACACGCTGTAGTTACAGGAAGTGGAAGAGAGGAATTATGTGTGTGTTTGTTTTTATGTGTGGGACAGGTGTGTGAGTCTGTTGTAGTCAAGCTGAAGTTTATGATTTCAGAGAGTGTTGGCATCAACCTTTTGTCGCTGTTTTTTCAGTTTGTGTGTGTGTTACGCTGCCTCCGGTGTCTGCGGCGTAAATGAGCCCATTGTTCAGGTCACATGCATCATCTTGAGCCGGTGTGTTCGTGAAACGCGCCTCGTCTACACTGCCCCCCCCCTCGCAGATCATGACCTTTTGCTTTACACTGGAGATACGCTCTACTGTTTGTGACTTATTCATCAATGGTGACTCGGTTATGAATGGCTTCTCAAGGCAAATTATTGATTAAGTCAAGTGTAACATCACTTGGCTTAAAGCAAATGTCCATAAGCAATTACGGCGTGCGATCTCGTAGTATTTTCCATTTTTGCTTTGGCTGACACGCTCATTTGTTTCATATTCCCATACGTCCTGTCAGGACAGACAGGAATTCTTTTTGTACAGTGTCAATAGTAATTCAATAAGCAGAAAGCTGACCCCAAAGACATGCACACAACATTTCAGCCATTGAAAGTCATTTTATAGATTTTTTTTTCTAAACTCTGAACTTTATATATTTTTTTATGTATAAATGAACACAGAAAACAAACATAAGTGGTCAATGATATGTGTAAATTGGTATTCTGTAATCAATATTATGTACTGTGATTATATATTTAGCTAAAGTTTTGTTGAAAACTAGATAAACTAACATCCCTCCTCCGCTCAAAACGATGTTTTGCTGTTGCCAACTCAGATTTTTGACTGTGCAGAACAGCATGTGCAGACTTTGCTGCTAAAAGGCTGTTTTCACATTCATACTCTGAAAAGGTAAAAGTTTGTGTTTGTGAACTCTGGATTTTAAACCATTTTGATAAGTGATTCATTGTTATTGCTCAAGCTTTTGTATTGTATTGAAGATGTTCTTCTTTTTTTTGTCTTACATGATAATAAACTGAATATTTATAGATTTTGAAGGGTTGATAAAACAACAGTTTGATAACGTCACCCTGAGCTTTATAATATAGCGACTGTGATATTATGAAGTTTTTATTACTTTCTTCCTCTATCTCAAGCCAATGTTGGATCTTTGACTGAAACTGATAATGACGCTGACATTTAGTTGACGCCTGAGAGCATTTTATCATGTGGTGCATTTTGTTGTATTTCAGTCGAGTACGTTACTGAGCACTCGCTGTTTGTCCCTCATGGATTTCCTTAATTTAGTCCTCATGGACACTTGTTATTTCTGTTGAATTTGACTTTCTTACCGCACAGAGACTCCTCTGCGGGTTGTTTGCCATTATTGTGGATCATGACTTATTTTATAGGGCGGATGTTCAGTATTTGCGTCCTAACAACAGGTTCGACCGGTGTGAAGTCGTCTTTATCTGATCTGAATGTTGGTTTTGAAGCTCCTTGTTATCCTTTATGATTGCCTTTTCTCTGACCATAACTGTTTAGCTGCACTGAGGGAATGGCTATGATTTTTTTTATAGGGTCTCCCCCCGCCGCCCCGCATCCCCTGGTTGTTGCTTCCTCATCGTTGGTCCCTCTCATTTCATTAAACAAAATCCCAAAGAAACCACTGAGCTGGATCAGTTAGTCCCAGCCAGCTCAGTGGTTTTCCTGTTCTTTATTAAAGTGTAATCAAACATCGGTTTAAGTGGAAAATAAATATCCAGATCTAATAAGCTGCTCAGCCGGATCATGTAAATGCAAATTTTCAAGCTGGTTCCCATCCGTCCCACCGAGGGGAGAACAAGCCGCGGCAATCGCCTACTCCGCCCGCGATTGTAAATCAAGGAAAATAATGGCTGGATAATGACCAGTTTGTGGTCTCAAGCAGATTGAATGATAACAAACCGCGCATGTTGCACGCAGCTTTTCATTTAACATCCTATCGTGGAGAAAGCCGGCGAACAGCTTGGTGTTGCCTCATTAAAGGGGTTGTCGATGCCTTGTAAATTTCACAGAGCAAAGGGGGTAGAAAATTCACAAGACAAACTTCCTGATAGGGGAAGACGGGGTTTATTCCCCGCCCATAGGGGCCTCCTCCTCGACGCGGGGAGCCCGGAGATCTGAGGGGACCAGCGAACCGCCAACTGCATCGCTGTCGTCTGTTTTCTAATGTGAAGGAATAAGACTGAGAAGAAAACCCACTTAGACAAGCGCTAAATAATGATTTATAAGACATATAAATTGCTTCGTTTTCTTGTTTGGGAGATGCTGATTTAGCTGCTAATTGGTGACAGAAACTGTCAAATGGGTGGCAGATAGTGATTGTGGTGGCTTCTGTCAGGATTAGGTGAGAGGGAAGGGGGAAAAAAAAGAAGAGCTTTCTTCTGGTGAAGGCAAAGACAATATGACGGCGGTCCCCTCCCTTCCCTTGTCTGATATTTACCCAAAACACATTAAACAGATAAAGAAGAGAAAAGAAACAATAAGCTCGGGATTATGGACCCTGTCTCTTTCCTTCGTCTCGCTCTCTCGTGTCTTTTTTTCCCTCCTCCTCTAAGCTGTCTCTGTGATTGATTAACGTGTTTGTTTGAAGACATTCACAATGTTTGCTCGCACAATAAAACACACCCGCGAAGAATACATGCAGGATGTACACAGACACGAGCGCACACAAAGACAATGAACTGGCTGAGAGCAGGGAGAGAGAGAGAGAGAGAGAGAGAGAGGAGACGGATAAAGACTGACTGACTGATCTCTCGAGGGCATCTTCCTCTAACCCTGCCTTGACTCTCCTCCCTTTTCTCTGGAGCATTAAAATGAACAGTAATTAGGCTTTGATACTCTGGCAAATGAACAGTAATTAGACTGTGCTACTGTGGATCTTCTGCCTGGGCTGCTCATTGAATATTCACACCATTATTGAACGTTAAGATTAGCTCGCCGCTGTTGTGCACAAACAGTGTGGCATGGCAACGGCCCTTTGCAGATGGTGTTAGGGGGATGGTAAAGGCTGCGTGTGTGTATGTCTGCGTGTGTGTGTGTGTGTGTGTAGACAGGTCGTCCAAGCCCGGCGGACCCTCAGAGGGGATTTTCTGGTTATTAGATCCTTGCCAGATCATGGGCCAATTATAAAGAAAACTGTCAGTCAAGGCAAAGTGGCTATGTGATTAGCGGAAAAGGACAAAATCAGGTGAGAAGTGTGAATCTTTCTGGAGGCAGCTTTGATTTGCTAATAAGAGGGAGAGGGAGCGGACCGGGGCAGGGTCCCCAGCTGTAGTCCTGCTTTGCTCTCTTCATTTTCTCTGTGACCTTCTTAGCACTGCTGGTCTAATCTGCGCTGCAGAGGAGACATAAAGAATGGCTCTCGGGGGGGGGGGTTTCTGGGTCCAGGCTCTGAATGAGGCACAAGGGGGTTGGCCACCAAAAATGAGAGCAGTACCCCCAGTGCCCAACCAGAGGGACATGAGTAATCAAATAGTTCCTTCAGCGCGACAGGGGCCAAATGCTGCTTAATTACCCTAATAGTTTTTAAAGACTTTTTTTTTTTTTACTCCTGATAAAAAAAAGCAGAAAAACACTTAAAGCTATGTCACAGAGAGAAGGAGGAGTGAAAGGATAAGAGGAGGGAGGGAGAACCGCTTGTCTCTGAGAGCATCCTCTGCAGACAGAAGCTCTGTCCGCTCCTCTTCCTAATTTCTAAAAGCACGACAGTGTATCCTAATTTAGTGGCTGGTGACCAGGGCTGACATTGAGGGGCGTGGTAGGGCCTTGTTTTTTTATTTTTTTATTTTTTTTCTCCCCCGGCCGCGCTTTCTGGCTGGGGACAAGTGAGCGCAGAGGGGAGACAGGCAGCACAGTGCCAGCGCTATAATGAAGCGCGGTAGACAGCAGGCCTGACAGCTCTGGCAGGTGATGCATGGGGCCCATGCTAATTCTTCAGCAAGCCAGTGATGGATCCTGAAATCTTGACCACACATCCCATTAGCCCCTGTCTGTGACAGGAGAATAAAGATATTAAAAAATCCGGGAGAAGTTGGGAGAAGGGGGTGCGGGGGGACGAGGAGCGGGACGTGGACAGCCAGTCAAAGGACCTTACGCAAACCTCCAAGTCCTCTGCAATATTTTCAGCAGCAAAGTTATTGATGACTTAACCTCTGGGGTGCAGGTTATGGGTGATGGATACTGTGCATCCCCAGCATGGAACAGCAGAGGATAACAAGGTAGACAGTGAATCACCTGCCCGCAGCTGATAAAAATAGAATATGACATGTGCTACAGCATATACACTGCATTATCCCACTGTAAATTCTAAAGAGATGAGTGAACTGGGCTTTCCTGTAAATAGATTAGTTCATTGAATGGCTTTTCTATGGTCTCAGCTGTTCTGCGCTTCCCCGCTGCCCTGCCTTTTGCATCTCAGCACTACGAATGGAGGGACTTGTTTATTAGGCTGTCCCTGCCAACTCCTCTGCGACCTCCTCCTCCTTTCAGGAATAAAGAAGGAAATAAAAAGCCGAGGAGGTGCGGAGGTGTGGAACTCCTCAGCTATCAAGCACTCAGGTGTGTTTACCATATATCTTTTATCTTCCTGTGCAGGATAAGGCTAATATTTTTGACAAGTTTTGTGTGAAATATAAATGACCCAGTCTCGATACAAATAGGAAAACCGGTAGCGAGGCGAGCCGAATCGCAGCCAGGCCCCCAGAATCCTTCCTATTTCTCAGGGTTGACAAATAGCACCGAGGAAGTTCCAGGGGAAACTGAGAGGTTACTGTGACAGACAAGGAGCACAATTATCACACTATGATGAAAGAGCCATGGCGAGCGCGCGTCGCACCGTTAATTACCGTCCTTTTTCCACCAGCCTCTAATGTGAGGAAAAACACGCGATGACAAGTGTGTAAAAGAGCAAGCACTAAATTACTGTCAGGAAAAATAAACGGAGGATCGCGCGGCCCGCACAGTGATTTACGGGGGCAATTAGTCACCGCCCCACGGAGATGCTGAGGACAGCAGTGCGGCGGGAGTGTGTCAGGGAGAGAGAGTGTGAGAGACACCCCTACGCTCCACCCACACTTCGAAAGAAATGGGATGGGAAGTGGGAAAATGTTCTCTGTGTTCTTGGCTGAGTGACCTTTGTCTGGCAGAGGGCCTTCATCCAACTTTCCTCCGCTGTTAGAGGAGTTTGGAAATAAATGATCAAGCAAACCACAGCGCGGCGAACATCCCGCTTCAAATCAGCAGCCATGTTGTCGTACGTATACGCATCATAATAGAATGAAAGGAGTAACATCAATGTGCGATATGGAGCAAATTTAGGTCAGCGTTACTTGTTTTATGCCGAAGTAAGATGATTACGACACGGGTGTAAGACAAGCTAAAGCAATGTCTGTCATTACACTATCAGTGGAATACTGCCTTTTGTCTTAAGTCGAATATGTCAGAACACATGAAACGCTAAACGTCTAAAATGAACGTCCAACCCCCCCCTTCCTCCGCCATCAAACATCAATGGCCTCTAATTGTTTCTAAACGTGACACAAGTTAAGATACTTCAGTTTAAAGCCAGTCGTCACATCTCAAAAGTGACGCTTGATTTCTCGTCCCGTCTCCGCGATCGGCTTCTGAGACAGGAGGTCGCGTCGCCGTCGTCACATGTCCCTCATATTTTCATGCTCGGCTACGAAGCGAGCCTTTCATCCCGCATTAAAATACCTGCTGTACTTTTAAGGAGGTAAAAAAAAAATGCTCGAGCTGGTGGAGAGCTCATTGATTTGTAATGGCTGATGACAGACAGTGTCACACCATCTTTGTTAATTTCACTCATTCCGAGCCATTGAACAAACATGGCGTGTCCATTTTTTTTCTCTTCCATGAAAGAAATATCTGAAGTGATAGGCTATTGTTGAATAAATCTGAAGTGCAGCTTGTTAAGAAATCGTCAGCCCGTGTGATATCTTACAGACGTGTGATGAAATAAAGTAAAGATGGAGGAGGAGGGACGCGGTCGGAGATTTATCTTAATATATCCATCACAGCCAACTAAAGACAATTAGATTCGAGCGCCTTAAAGAAAACCCTCAAACGCAGACTCTTGACTTGCCGAGCTTTTGAAGCGTTCGCTTCACTTAACGCTAACACTTGATGTCGTCGTGACAAAATGCGTTGGCGGATATTGACATTTTAATCTGCCTTGTCATGCTCGTATACATATTTGGACTGAGCGTCTGCACATGCATTTTAGGACAATAATAACACTGCCAGTAAGCCGAGTGTTAAGGGCAGTGTGATATGTAGTGGGAGGGGTAGCGGCTGTGGTGTTGGAGGGGGGGTTTCCACATTCTTCCGGCCATACAAATCCAGTAGGGGCTAGTGAGTGGGCTTGCTAGGTTGAGCCACGTTTCCAGGTCAGTGGCCTTGAGCATGCTTGGTTACAGCTGCCTTGCCCATTCTTATTGGCAAAGGTGCCATAAGACGAGATTGCGAGGGGCCATAAGTGGTGAGGAGGAAGCGGCGGAGAAGCTAACCAGGAGAGGACCATATGCATGTCCAGTAGACTCCTTCCCTCAGGCTCTCTCTCTCTCTTTCTCTGTGCACATCCCTCACTTCACTGCATTATCTCCTCCTTTGCCGGGGCTATAAGTGCCGGGACGTCAGACTTCCTCGAGCTGTCAGCCTCGCTTTTACCCCGGGAACAACGCGAGATTGGAGGAAAGTAAGGAAAAACAGCTGGTGGAGCTGGAGAGCCTTTCGCGATCAGATCAGAACAACAACAAAAAAAAAAACTGATTTTACCTTCAGCCGCCGCTGCTGCCAATTAAAAGCATTTCCCTTTGTGGCTGTCACACACCTTCCGTTTAGAAAAGGTAGTCAGAACCACTCCGGTGTGATATTTCTCAAAACTGTCTTGTCATTTAAAAAATATTTTCTATACACAGGCTGTGCACTGTGACATATATTTTACAAATGCTTACAGTCACTTTTATATAGTCCTGTGCTGACTTTTACATTTACTGGCTTGGACACGCATACAAAAAAACCCCCAAATCAGCCGAGAAGCTTTGAATAAACTTTTTTCTGTACATTATGAACGACATTCATTCAGCTGAACTGCAGATTTGCTGTTTAAAGCAGCAGCTGAACATTTTTGGAAATATACTTTCTCATATTATTGCAGTAAATATGGACTTAAAGCTGGTAGCCTGTTAGCTTAGCTGCCAATCTGCCTCTGTCCCATGGTAAGAGACATAAGTGTCTTAGGGAGCGTTTGAAATGCCAGTAGAAAGATTTTTATCACCTTTCAATGTAGCCAGGTTTTTTTTCTTCCCATTTTGTGCTAAGCTAAGCTAATCGGCTGCTGGCTGAGGTCTCATATTTAATATAAAGAGTTATGTCAGTCTTCATGTGGGCTAAATGTTTTTACTTTTTTTGTTTTTTCTCGCATTGCAGATTCACGCACAATCCTTGGATTAATAAGGTTATTGGTTTGGTATTGGTTATTGGTAAATGTCACATAATAGATCAGAATAATAACACAAAAATACATTTTGCAGCAGTAAATGGTGAGTTTATGTTTGAAATCCACTGTGTGTTTAACAGATTGATATTTGGGGTCATAATGAAGAAAATACAAAGAGCTTGTTTTCTGTCTTTTGGCATAAGGCTTCACAAATCTGTGTGTGTTCTCAAAAAATAATCTCCACAAAACCCACATTGGGGATTTAAATGTGTAATTTTATCAATGTTAAGTTAGTTATCGTCAAATTAATTTTGCCACCCCATCTCCGGTCTTTGTGCTGTGTTTTTCTTGTTTATCAAGGAAAGCTATTTGAAAATGTATTGGGGTTTTTCTTCATAAAAGACATGCAAGTGTGAAAGCACACTCTTCCAGTTGTCCCCCCCCCGTCTTTATGGCTTCTGGTAGTCTGCAAAAACAGGCTTTGAAATTAGACTACACTAACTGGCTATGAAATAACAGACAGCCAAGGAGGAGAGGAGGTAAAAAAATAGGGTCTATGAATCAATATGGGCAATGGGGGAAGGCCAAATGTAATAAATAATACAATAACAAGCCTAACTAATGAGCTGTTGCGACGGTGCAGTTCACAGAATCGTCCCTTTGTATGAATCCCTGCTAATAATCTTGGGGAGCCGGTGGATGATGAAGTGTTGCCATAAGGCAACACCTGTGCAATTAAAGCAGCGGATTCTTTTGCACGTAACATTAATTTCAGCCCTTTATAAAGGCCCGATGAGCACACTAATAATCTAGTCTACTTGACTCCATGTCTTGCTGAAACAGAGCATCTAATTAGGTAAAGGTAATTAATTAGAGATAAACGGAGCTAATCAGAGCCCGTTAGCACTCCCACTTTCTTGGCATTAAGACACGGAGCCTCCTGCTCTCTTATTGGCCGCACTGTCATCTGTTCAGTGAACATGAAAAAGATATGTTTTTAATAGAGGCTCTGTGATCTGACAATGAACTAGCCTGCTCCCTCAAGATCAAGATTCGCTTCTATTGCCTCTCTAATGATGTTATTAGCCACTGGATTTCTCTGTAAATTACTGTTTTATGAAGTTTAAAGCTGTTTCTCTTTAATAACCATCATGATAGTTACACATGGTCTAATTGGGGTTAGTTTAGGTGCGTAACAGAGTGGAGCAGAGACGTACCGGCTGTTAGATTTCATAAAAATGCGACTATAATAGAGCTGAAATTGTAAGTCAATGAACAGAAAATTAGTCGACCAATATTTTCATAAATGATTCATCGTATAAGCCATTTGTCAAGCAAAAATCTGCAGTTCCAGCCTCCTAATTATGAGGATTTGCTGCTTTTCTTTGTCAGATGTGACGGTAAACAGAATGTCTTTGGATTTTTCGACTCTGAATACACCAAAGCGACACAATTTGAACATGTCAGCTTGGACTTCGGGAATTTTTGGGGCCTTTTTTTTTA
Source organism: Leiopotherapon unicolor (assembly GCA_036025355.1). Classification (NCBI taxonomy): domain Eukaryota; kingdom Metazoa; phylum Chordata; class Actinopteri; order Centrarchiformes; family Terapontidae; genus Leiopotherapon; species Leiopotherapon unicolor. The sequence goes on along the minus strand of JAVQJZ010119566.1, from coordinate 2,253 downwards.
AACTAATCTCTAAAAATTAAGACCAAATTTATGAATCGACTAATGACGAAAATAGTCAATGGATTGATTGATCATGAAAATAATAATTATTTCTGTCTAAATTGTAGAATAAAAGCCCCTTTTAATGTATAAATGGAATCCGCTTCTTTAAAAATACAAATTTCTCAGACGTGTAGTCTACCAGCGGACTACAGTAATACTACTAGAAATACACGAGTTCTTCCCCAATATTTCACGAGGGAACATTAAGCCCCAGACAGCAAACATCCAACTTCCTATCATTTTTGTTCTAATTATAATATGAAAAGTGAAGGAGGGTGGGGGAACCTGAAATGTGTGCACAGGGATGGGAACAGGGAACAGCTCCGAGTTTCATTGATTCAGTAGCGGCACAAAGACCCCTGCGCTTCTACTCATGTACCTATCATGTCCAATTTTTTTAGATATTATAGATATTCCAGTCTGCACGAATGCACAAATGCCGTTTGAAAAAGGAAATTTAATGGTTATTGTAATGAATGTTGACTCAACAGATCAGAAAAAGCGGGAGGAAGGAAACGCGAGAGATGCCGAGAGAAGGAGAGGTTTGTTTAGATGCTCGGGTGTCGTTGGGTTTCACGAGGAGGGATGATTTGGGGGGGAAACATGATTATTTTTTCCCCTCTGCTTTTCCTCGTACACAGGGGAGTCGTCTGCTACAAGAAGGCAGGGCGCTCCCTCGACACGCATCATTAGAAGGTTTTTTACAAGCGACAAGCAGGCTATTTGGCTGTCATTGGGATTGTTTGAAGAGAATATGTTTCTGCGGCGTACTCCAGGGAGCCCCACATCAGGAAAAAAGTAGATCACCCTTGAGCACTTGACACCGCTGTTATGCATTTGTCAATATTAAGGCTAAGAGGTTGGGCCAGCGTGTGTAAATTGGGAGTTCGGTGCTGTCGCTCGCCTCAAATGTGAGTTGACCTTTAACCCGGCGTGTCACTCATTCACTAACCTTGTTTTCGCTAATTGCAGCGTTCGGCTCCACCACCACTGCTCATTTATGAAATGGAAACAGGAGCTGTTTCTAAATAGGTTTCTAGTACGCTCACGTTTGTACGGCGAGGTTAGCTTTTCTTCATGTTATTAACTCGTTTAGCAATTATTGAGCTCAGCGTGCGCCACGTCTGCGTTTGGAAACTTCGCTGTTGATTCCTGAACGTATTTTGAACTTCTTGAAAGCTGCATAAGCCATAAAAAAAGAAAAAGAGAAGAAGAAGAAGAAGTCAGCATGAAATAAACTGCAGGAGACAGCAGTGAAAAGTGAAGCGGCACATTGTGCGGACATGATGGACTGTCATATTCTGAGCGCGGCCCATAATGCAACCATCACTGGTCCAAAGTGCAGGGTGTGTGCAGCGTTTACAATTGAAATGAGGCAGACTGTAGGCATAGAGATCCTCATTATATCATTTCCCTAAGGGCTGAGGGCAGCGCTTCAGTCAGGAAGGAGGGAGACAAGTGCGTCCTCGCTGTTCCACAAAGACGGGGACGAGTAACAGTTTGGTTTCAACACCAATCTCCAAATGGCTTTTCAAAAGCGAACAGAGAGCAACGCAGTGGGGAGAGATTTGTGTCGGTGTCTGCGATTCTGGTTCATTTGTCTGCTGTTCACCATGGGCGAAACAGGCAAACATGGCACACGGGTCACATCTGATTCCCCATTGGAGACGAGATGGTGAGAGGATGGCAGCAGTGTGAGGCAGCATTGCAGCACTCCGCCGTGTCCAAAAGTATCTGCATCAGTGGTGCTGATTGTGAGGCACCCGCTGGCGCTGTTTAGATAGTTTGACTACATCAAGCTCCCTTCCAGACGGCTCTTACTGGTGCGATTAGAGGAGGGTGAAGATGAAAGGTGTTCGGTGTATTTTTAAAATTGTTGATTTTCCGTGTAATGATAGCTCGTGCAATTAAGCGCTGGCTCCAGGCTCCGCATGTCCTTGTGAAAAAAATCTCAATTATTTGTGTGTGTGTGTAAGTGAGAATGAGTGTGTGTGTGTGTGTGTCTGCCTATGCTTCAGATAGATTTTCTACATTGATATTAGAATTTTAATTATAAGCACCAAACAGATTTTTCTAGTAGAGTTTCATATATTTAACTATTTGCTTGATATAGGTAATGTGCATGCTATAAATGTAGAAAATCTATCTGAAGCATAGGCAGACACACACACACACACACTCATTCTCACTTACACACACACACAAATAATT
>JAVQJZ010119532.1:0-10342 GCA_036025355.1 Leiopotherapon unicolor | reverse complement strand
AGGGGCATAGACTGAGGATGGGTTTGAGGCAGGGGCATAGACTGAGGATGGGTTTGAGGCAGGGGCATAGACTGAGCATGGGTTTGAGGTGGGGGCATAGACTGAGGATGGGTTTGAGGCAGGGGCATAGACTGAGGATGGGTTTGAGGCTGGGGCATAGACTGAGGATGGGTTTGAGGCTGGGGCATAGACTGGGGATGGGTTTGAGGCTGGGGCATAGACTGGGGATGGGATTGAGGCAGGGGCATAGACTGAGGATGGGATTGAGGCAGGGGCATAGACCGAGGATGGGTTTGAGGCTGGGGCATAGACTGGGGATGGGATTGAGGCGGGGGCACTGAATGGGCATCAATTTGAGACTGGGTATGTGTTGGTGGCTTAGGGGAGGGGGGTCTGACTGGAGACCATGACTGTGGATGACTACGAAGCTGAATGTGGGATGGCACAGGAGGCTTAATTTGGCCCTGCATTGGGACCTGCATAGGGGAAGAAGGTCTGACTTGAGCCCATGTTTGCACTTGAGCTATAGGTGAGCCATGAGCTAGACCCTGTGGCTGCAGAGGTGGCTGAGGTCCAGCTGGGACACTTGTTTGGGACTGAGTCTGAACCTGGAGTTGGAACTGTTGTTGTGTCTGTAGCTGGGTCACTGGCTGTGTCTTCACAGGGCCATGGGACTGAGGAGAAACTTGTGTCTGTGACAGACCTTGATTGACTTTTGTCTTGGATGTGGTCTTCGATGGTTGTTGGCTGTCTTTGGTAATGTGAGACACACTCGTGGATGGTGCTGGTATCATTGCCTGACCTTTAGATTGGACCATAGTTTGGGGATGTGACTGATGTTGAGTCTTAGTTTGTGGGTGAGGCTTAGTAATGGTCTGGGATTTAGCCTTGATGTCTGAATCTGGTTCTGCCTGTTTTACAATAGGCTGTGGTTGCTGTGTTTGTTGTTCCTGTTTTTGTTGTTGCTGCAGCAGCTTTTTGTGTTGATTTTGCCGTTTCTCCAGTTGCTCGTGCTTCTCTTTTTGTTGTTGTGCTATATTTTGGGGTTGCTGCAAATGTTTCTGTTGTTGAGTCTGCTCAGTAACCTTTGTATGAGCCTCAGGTTGTGACCTGGCAGTGGTTGTATGTGGTGGAACAACCTGCACTGATCCCACTCTTTCTCCTTCTGACTGTGGCTGTCTAGTCTGAACTGGTTCTTGATTGGAAATCTGTTCTGCTGAACCTGGAGTTTTATGCTCTCCTGAGGCTGGCTTCTGAAGCCAGGGCCGGTTCTTTGCAGCTTGAGCCTTTCTGCTTTGAAGCTCCTGGGAGCTCAGGGGCAGCTTATTTGCTGGTGGTTGCTGAGGTGAAGTCTGCTCGTGGGACTCTGGTGTCTGTCCAACTTGTGTTTGAACCTCTATATGAGTTACCACGTGCTGCTGAACTTGATATTGATGCATTTCTACCTCCCGCTGTTGGTCCACCTGTTTTTCTTCCTGTTTCTGTTGCCATTGCTGTGACTGTGTTGGCTGCCGTTGCACTTCCTGTGGTTGCTGTTGCTTGATTTCTTGCTGTTGTAGCTCTTTTTCTGTCGGTCTGTTAAGTTGTTCTTGCTGCAGTAGCTGTTGCTGTCCCTGAGTTTGCTGTTGTTTTTGTACAGTGGTCATGGCCCAAACATGAGCTTGGCCATCAGGTGGCGATTTTGTCCTAGTCTGCATGACAGCTTCTGCATAGGTATACGGCATTGGAGGAGAAGTCGTCTTAGCTTCTCTGTATTCCTGCACCACTATCTTTGGCACAAAGGTTTCAGGACACTGATGGGACTTTGCCTCAGACTGCTGAGTTGGCCATTTGGGGTCTGACTGTTTCAGATGTTGAGGCTTTTCTTTAGCCTGGATAAAGACTTTTGATGGAGGAGTTCCTTCTGGAGGGCTTCTGCTTCTGTCTCTTCTGGCTCCCAGGCTGCTCAGCATACCTACAGCTTCCTGGAGTTGAAATCATACACACGAGGAAAAATTGACAATTCCAATAAAGTATATAATGTTACTATTCTCTGTCATGTGTTCCCCTTTCAGTCTTTGATACAGGAAAACTCAATGGCTTGCGCAATCAATTTACAAAAAAAGAAAATACTGGCCTGTGACTGAGCAACAGCGGCTCGCACTCGATCCTGCATGGTGGAGGCGTGGAGGTACTGGATGGGTGAATTTTTCTGACTCGTCATCACTGCCACCTGCAGGTCCTGCTCCTCCGTGACCACCTGACCTTCCAGCTGTAGACCACGGGATATTTGAACCTGAGGGAAAAAATGATGTTGAATAACAATCAGCGTTTCCTCAATTATGCATAAATTCTCATGAAAGGAAATTAGGCTTGTCATCTGGGCTTTAACTGTCACAGAGAAACCAAAATTTGCATCAACAGTTGCAGCAAAACTATCTTTCAAGTGGTGGATCAAAGACTTGCAGTTATACACTTCTTCTTATCACTTAAAGCAGCATTCTTACTTTGGCTCGTGGGTCCTGGCCCCGCTGCTGTTGTCGCTCTGTGGCCCTCAGCTGCTGGTACAGCTCTCTGGCCTCAGTCTCCCAGAGCAGGAGTTCAGCCAGGCGACTGTCAAGACCCGACACACTGTGCTGCAGCTCTGTGCAAACCTGTTCAGCCTCAAGCAAGGTCTGCATCACCTGGTGACATTAAGGGAACAGGTGTATTACAGCACATACTGTACATTCACAAATGGTATGAATAAAACTTAAAGTCTTGAATGCTTATGACCACAGTTACATGAAGGGTGTATAAAAAAAGAAATCATTCATACTTCAGGTATGACAAGCTTCAGTTTTTGTGCCTGATCCGCTGGGCAATCTGGGGAGGGAGCCAGGGCCTCCAGATCCACCTCTTTTATTCTCCTCATTATGAACTGGTGGAAAGAAAACAATGAGGTTATCCATATTATATTTATCTGCTTAGAGCTGCGTGACAGTCTTAAAACAGTTAAAAGTTAAGAAAAGTTCTGACTCTGCTCCACTCTGTCACCCATTCATCCTACCTGTATTCTTTTTCTGTAGGTGCATAAAGGACCTGCCATGGCCTCCAGAGGCTCTTTGAGAAGAACAGTGGCTTCTCTGATCAGAGCTTGAACATCCTGGGGTCTGGCCTGGTCGTCGGCACCAGGCTCAGCCATGCTGTCCTGGAGAAAGCACAGGAAAATATCTTAAATAGCATGTAGATTATGAGGAAGATGCACTATTTAAACAGACAGCTTCAACGTGAATTACTTAGAGCAGATAAGCCAGCAGCAGATAAGCTTGAGGATGGAACAATAGACTGCCTGTTGATTTAGGCAATGTAAACCAATATTTCAATGGACACCAGCTTCCTGTACTTTAATACCACAGTGGAGGTGAAATGATATTCACTGACAGTTCCCTGAGGTTTTTAGTATATAACAGCTGCCCAACATGCAACTTGAGGAATCAATGAAGTCAAATGATAATACACTGCAATCAGAGACTACAAAAGCCTTGCATTTCTAATTGCTTCTGTACAATAAGTGAAGGTGGAGTGCAACTTTCAAACATGAAGCCACTCCTAAATATCATAGCGTGGGAACAACTAACAATAGGACATCTTAAATTCCAAAAGCATGAGACATTAAGTCAGGTAATCCCTGCTGTCACCGGACAATTGACAGCAAATAAAGACGGAAGAAACCAGGCCATCACTTCAGGACAACAAAGACACAACATGAAGTAAATAAAAAGCCATTACGTGCTTTATCAAATACATGAGATGCAGTGCTGATAGCAGGCTTTTCTTGTTCTGTAACTTACAAATGTGTTTCTCTTGACAAACTCGGCCCAGTGCATGTTGAGTCTGCGAAGCTCCTCTGCCAGGTTCCTGCTGGTCTGAGGGTCTGTTGACTCGATCAGGAAGTTCCCCACCTCGTTCAGGTGGGCCTGTCGTGAGCCCCACTCAGCGATAGGCTCAGGCGTCACCTAACAAAGCAGCAAAATGTCAAGCTTAATCAACAGAGTGGATAAAAAGAAGAAAAGAAATCATCTCATTGGTTGCATTTAGTCTTTGCATTGAGTAAAGAAACCATGATAATTTTTTGTGAATGTGCAAGTGATGAAAGACTGAAGCCGAGTGTGAAGGCAAGCTACTTTCTGAAGTGAGGTTCTCCTGCAACTAACTAAACAATGAATCCTTTTTTATCATTTTCTGTGTTAATAGTACCTCCGCTCTGTGGCTGTGGCTGTGTGTTACTGAGCCTTGTTCCAGCCACGCCTGCAGGGAGCTGAGCAGGTCGCTGTACGAGTCCCACGCAGACAGCACGCGGCCCATCGTGCTCTTGGCTGCATTCACCTCCTCCAAAACCACGGCGGTGTCCTCCTCCAGCTGCTTCACCTGCTGACTGACGTGCTGGTAATCTGAAGCTGAGGAGCACAGAGGAACAGCAGTCAGTAGATCTAAAAATGAACCCACGAACTGTCTCGATCACAGAGGGAAATGTCACAGAAGTCTTACCGAGGGCAGATTTGCTTGAATATTTCTCAGAAATCTGCTTCAGCTTATGAAGAGCTGCTTCTAACAGAGAGGGGAGCTCCTGTGTCCTTACCAGCTCCTGTGTTAAAAACAATATTACCTTTACAACCACAGCAGATGATTTTATTCATCATTTAGCACTAGAGAAGCAAAAATGCAGTTTGTCCAGAGAGTGGCACCAGAGGAAAGGTTATCTCATTCCTAAGATCTAAAAGGGGGTTTTCCTCTTTACAGTGGCCAATTTAAAACAAATTGTGCTTGCTAAACGGATTATCTACTAATGCTCATGGTAGCAGTATCCTGTTTAGTATCACCCTCATAGTAGTACTATTATATAAATCAAGTTATATATTGTGTAAAGCACTTTGTGCCACTTCTGCGTCTTTTCTGAAGATCCAAAATCTGAACAAAGACTACTCACATGCCATTCTTGCAGCAACACCCTTACGGCCTCCGGGGAAATGTAAGGTCGCTTCCAGACCCGCAGCTTGGTCCTGATCTGCCCCAACAGATCCAAAACTGTGTGTCGGTGCTCGCGGTACTCAAGCTTGATCCCGTGGTATTTGGCAGACACTCTCACACTGGTGAACCTGGTGGGGACGTCCACGAAATGAGAGACAAACTTTAATAACAAGATTTACACTTGGCAAATCGAGGAGAGATAAATGTGAATTTCTGCAGAAGAAAACACAAAGTGTAATAAAATCCAAAAGACAAACTCTGTTGGACAATCTGACACCAAATCATACGTATAAAGTTTTAATTACCATGATTCATAGCCAATACCCCTAAAATACACCAGCGTAATCCTCAAGCTTAAAGTGCATTTTGCTTCTCCAGTATCAGCACAAATCAAAACTGTCAAACTGAAACAACATTTAACACTGCTCTTTACTCAGTTTAGTTGAATCAATCCAAGCACTGCAAGCACCATACATACGATGTCACAAATGCACATACAGTTGAAAATACTCTCACCTCCTCTTTAGTTCCTCCATCTTGTCAGTAGGAACCATCATGTTTCCATACTCGTCCAAGTTCTGGAAGGACTGGAAGGTCTTCACATGCTGCGGCATCTCCTCCAGACAAACCTGCAGGAACGAGCACATTCATGTTCATTTAAATATCCCACAGAATCAAATCTGCTCAAAAATGTGTATTTTAATGAATTACAGAAGAGGTAAGCGTGTCCACATTACTCCAAAAAAACACATATTACTAGAACCAAACTATGTGCCAGCTTTATCTTCTGTCCACCACCTTTTCTGAACAGTGAATTAACAGATGAATATTCAGCATGAAGGGCCCAGTCTGCAGATGTTATTCGTATCCTGCCTGAGGAGGGTGTGCTGACTCATGGTTGTTTATTTCACTTCCCAGTGTTGTATAGTTTAAGAGCGGGTTGCAGTGAATACTCACTTTGAGCAGCTCCTGCTTCTCTCGGGCTTCGTCAGCGGCTCGGCCGTGGTCCTGCGGGTCGCCCTCCTCCTCCGCCAGAGCCCCCTCCGTCTTCAGCAGCCAGCGAGCCACCGAGTCCAGGGGGGCCGGGAGACTCATGTCCAGCTCCACTCTGTATTCACGGAGCTAAATGAAAAAGAAAAGACAAACATGGCACATTTTATTACACTTTAAGGAAAGTCTACACTGTGTATTCATGAATATAAAAGGAAAGTACACGTTTACATTTTCGTACTGTAACAGAGATTAAGCTGTGAGTGTTACGGCTGCTGGCTCATGTTATGTTTTTCTCTTCAATTCTTCACACTGTTACAGTAGTGTTGCATATACATAAAACATACTGATAATATATAATATCTTTAAAAAGGTAACTATCAGTTTCTACAGTTTTGTTTCAGATGGGACAAGAGATTTTTGGTGTCACGGACCTTTTCAGTGAGGGTGTCCCACGCCTCTCTGAGAGCCCGCTGCTCCTCGCTCAGTTTCGGGGTTCGTCTCATCGCCGTCAGCAAAGGCATGATGGGACGCCGCTGCTCGTTAAAGGACACCAGAAACGTCTGAAATACCTGTGGAATGAGAAATGTCTTTGTAATTGTAACAGGAGGAAAAGGAAAAACTTAAAACCAACCACTTTTTCTTTGCAGCAAATTGGTGATACAGTGAGATATTGTTCAGACTTGATGTGAAAACAGGACGAGTAAACATGGGATGATGGTACAAAAAAAGGATGAGCCTGAAGTAAACTGAAGAAGCGGCAACAAGCTCTGAATATCTGGAGGCAACAGTGTTCACGAGATTCAAACCAGCAGAGGCCAACATGAATGCAAGACATGTTTGGAGTAACACAACATTTCTGGGTCATGCATCTTTAAAGGAACTCGTACATGGTATCTCTCAGAGTAGGTCTCGCCCTCTGTGGAGTCCCATCCCTCCAGCAGCTCGTCGTACGCCTGAGCCAGCCAGCAGGTCACTTCCTGCGCCTTTCGATCAGGTGTCGCCTGCAGATGTGAAGCACAGAGTAAAGTCAGTTCCTGATTTTACACAGTCTACAGTTACTCAGTCTACACACTGAGGCCAAAATACAGAAACTGGTCAAATAAAGACACACACACAGAGGCCTTATTCTGCCTAAATTGCATCTTAACACACAAAAATAACTGCTGCTTTGTTTGTAGTGTAACCAGTGGAGGTCAGAACAGGTGGACAAAACCCGACAAAGGCAATAAACCAAAAGATTCTCTCACAAGGCAAGAGTCATGAGATACTTTACAGAAAACAGAAAGGCGGGCTGCTCTGCCAAAATGTGCTGTGCTTCAAGCAAGCCTGTGCACAGCAGAGCAGCGAGCCCAGAGAGGTCCCACATGGTGAAATGAACGGCACCTTTCATCACATTCTCCTGGAAATGGACACTATTTTTAATGCAATGTCTGCAAAACTGAAGAATTCAGTGTGTGGCAGCATTTGTGGTTATTGGTTTGAATTTCTTACTTAGGTGTATTTTCAGATGCATTTCTCAAAGTTGAACAAAACATTTTCCAGACTCCTGTACTCTCCACCCTGAAATGCATCTTGCACAATCACCACAGAATTCTTCTCAAAAATCTCCTGGAATTAAAGCAAGAGCATGCAAAGTAGATTAAAAAGTCAAATGTGTGCACACATGCTGATAATGTCGTCAGAAAGCAGAGCCAACATGTGGCTGATCTGTCCTGAACTCTGTCCTGAACTCTGTCCTGAGCTCTGCAGCAGGATCTCGGTTAAAGGAGAAGCTGCGCTGCAGAGTCACCCTGCGAGTGTTTTATTCATCTCATGGGAGGCAGAGAAACACACCCTTTCTGTGGTTTTGGATTCCCTCCCAGAGAACAGGGCAAACTAGTTCGATTCTGCATGATCAGTCCTGCTTTTAACCACCACATGATTTAAAGGTAACGCTGGCTCTGAGCTGCCCACGTTTTCATTTGAGTCACTGCAGCGCCGACCCAATAAACAACTTTCCTGGCGAGTCTTTACGAGATTTAATCGACAGCAGTATAATCTGAAGGTATTTGTGGGCTCTGCAAAAGGTTTGGTTTGATTTGCATCGTGTGACACGACAGTAATGAGGCTGACAATTACAAGCCAGCAAGCCAGAAGGTTTCCTAACACACTGCAAGAGCGGAGAAAAACATCAGTGACGGGGGGTGCGGCACAGACACACCAGCATGTTTTAAATCTCTGTGGATTTTAGATTAGTTATTCTTTCTTTTGGAACATTATAACAGTGTCCGTAGACATTTTCGACTTTTCTGGTGGATGGAAAGTGAGAAATGAATCGGAGGTGGGTCGTGACTGTGGGATCTACCTGCCGCAGAGGTGAAGCAGAAATGGCAGGAGTGTAGTGAAGAGGCAGGTTGATGGGAGAAGGACTTTTAGGAACATTCAGGTATTGTGTCTGGGAGTGAAAAAGGGAAGGAAAGAAAGGAGAGAAGAGGAAACAAGAAGAGGAGAAGCAAGAAATCCCAAGCAAAACATTTTAATGAAAAGAGTGATAGAGATCATTGCAGGGTGAAGCTTTAACAGTGGCATAAACTGAGACAGAGTGCCTCTGAATATCACTCATTCTCACTGTAAGCAAATACAACACAACCTGGAAACACTTAAAATACTGAATTATGCAAATTCTCTACTATTTTACCAAATGTGCTCAGCAAGCTGTAATTTCTGACTTTAACCTCCAAATAAATATTTTAAATATTCCCATGTCTGCATAGATTCTGTGGGCAGTTTGCAGAAACAGAAAAGGCAGAATAGAAATAAAAAAAGTGTGTCTGCTGTAAGAAGCAGTTATCTTTAAGTCGAGAAATCACAATGCAGACGGCAGCGGCAGAGGAGCATCTGAGCCGTCAGTTTACGACAAAACATTTATTCTTCTGCAGGAAAATGCTCCAGGTTTTTATTTTTAGAACGACTCATGACGAAAGGATTCCTGCAGCACGTGTGAGATTATGTACACACGCCTCATATATCCATCTCTGTATGCAAATATTGATTTTGGCAACTGTGCAAACATGTAGATTGCAGTGATTTGCAGCAGTAATTGGACATTTGCAGATCAAAAACATTCACATATTGTAGGTTACAGATCAGAGGAATCTGGTTGAAATATTGATTTTTCTTTTCGATATCTAGTCTGTTGTTTCAAAGTTTCAAAGTTTAGTTTCAAATAATGTCAAGATGCTGAAACAATTTTAAAGAGCTTCTAAAAACTTGTTGACTTCTTCTGATCAGCAGATCCAAATTAAATCAGTGCTTCCTCAGCAGGTCTGAATTAGACAGGAGGTTACAGAGAAAACATCTTGAGCAGAAAACTCTTCCTGAGCTGGTTGTTCTGGAGCTTCACTGACATTAAAACCTTCCTGCAAACGTTCCTGCAGAGTTGAACGGTGAGAACAGACACTGACCTGCATTTCTTCCTCCGGCACCGGCAGGTCTTTGGAGTACTGCAGGAACTGAGCCACGTAGGTCATGATGGACTTCTCATCGGGGTCTCGAACGTCCACATCTGCATCCACATCACAATCCTCCATGATCAGTCTCTCACTACGACACCACCCTCAAAGCTCCAGACTAAGACATGAGTGGGCGTCTGAGCCAGGTGGAGTTTAAAAAGTTTTAAAAGAGGAATCTGAGGAATGGAGGTGTAACTCCTCTGCTTTTAAGACAGCCGGCCGACAAAAAGGCTGCTAATGAACTAACAGGCAGAGCAGAGCAAAACAAGTGAGGGTTTTATATGAGGCTGAAGTCAACAAGCAGCAAGTGAGTCACCAGACCGTCAGATCGTCATCTCTCCCCCCTCGGGCTCGCTGAGCAACAAAACATTCACAAAGATTCACATGGCACCACGAAAGGAGAGTCCGGGAGAAAAATCAGATGAATCGAATTTGGAAAATACCAAAAGGCACGCAGAGATAAGCTACGGAGAGAGCGAAAGACTAAAGTAGAGCTTTGTGGATATTAGTGGAACAAATTATAACTATAATACACTGATTGTGGAGGACTGGCTAATAAATCATGACAAAACATAAAACACACAGCCGGTCCATGTGAGTGTGTGAAACTCAGGCCTGTTTAACGTTTTGGCGTCACCATCATGATAAATTAGGAGAAATTTAAAAAAGAAAACAGGCTCCCTCTCTTGTTATTTCCTGCTCCTGCACTTCTGGAAACTGACTATTTTTTTACAGCATTGAAGATAAAATGAGATTTGTATGTTTTTTACCTCCAAAGACATTTTAATTTCTCAGCATCTTCAGAAGTATAGATCAGCTACAGAGAAGATTTTCTTCATTCATATAGAAAAAAGTAAAATTTTCACGTG
>JAVQJZ010119529.1:0-10587 GCA_036025355.1 Leiopotherapon unicolor | reverse complement strand
TATCTCCCTGGTTGCAGAGGTTTCTGTTTTCTGTGGCATTAAGGTAAAAATCAATACTCAGTGTTTGTGTACAGTATGTCTCTGTCAGCAAGTCAGTTTTAGAGCTGTGCCTCACTTTTAGAGGCTTGCAATCTAAAGCTTTTCATCTGTGTGTGTGAAGGTTGTTGGATTTAACACACACACACACACACACAAATAACACAATGTGAAGGCGCTGCTTTGAATGATCCCTGCTGTCTCGTGAAGCTGCTCGCTGCCTGGAGAGTCCAACAACATCTGTGTCTTTTTTGTCTTTTTTTTTCTTTTTTAAATGAAGTGAGGCACCTGAGGTTAAAAATAGAGCGATCCACTTTGTTGTCCGATGCCTAGCAACAATGTTCTCACAAGTTCAATCACCCGAATGCTGAAGCTCATACTGGACTCCACTTCCCATGTGAGAAACAGGAGCTCGGTTTAAGGGCAGCTGCTGATTTGAAAGAGTCAGCTGAATCTGTCTGGTAGTGTTTGGGAGGAATTTTAGGATATTTTGCGAGCTCATCCAGCTTTTGCCACCGCAGCCGGGACCCCTCTGAGTCGCCTTCACCCACTCGAAGGACCCTGAGATGCTGTTCAATAAAGCATGAGGGTGTGTGTGGGGGTTCGCTCTTGTTTTCTCCACTGCAACCAAGGCAGCCACTTGAGTGTCAACACCACAGGACTCCTGCAGGGGCTCGAGGGAAACAAAATAGTTCCAGTCCACCCTGTCAGTTCAAAGTTTAGTTTTACATTTTTACATTCTTTTTATATTCACATAAATGATATAATTTAGATCATATATATTTATCATCTGACAAAATGCACCCTCAGCAATAGTACATGCAGCAGCATGTTGTGTCATCAGTATATATGTGATATGTGAGACTGCAGGAGGTAGCTCCCAGGCACACCGCCTGCCTTTAAATAGTACTGAAGCCATGAAACAGTGCGATTGCGTCCCTTGGGTGAGACTGTCATTTCATGCCATTAATCAACCCCTTTGAGCTCAGTCGCTCATTTGTGTGTGTGGCCTGGTTGTAACGCCATATAAAGATAACCTGTCCCACTTTGCAGAGGAATCCAACCCTTGCAAATTAATATTTCAACAGACTGTCTGTAAAACAAACCTGCTACGCTGCTGACCTTTGGTGACACCTGATTTGTCAGTGCAGCTCTGGTCGCTTTACCACTGTCGACTTATTAGCCAGTCATTTAAATGGTTGTGACAAGGCTGCATGACACTTTGAAGCAGCACAAACTATTATTACTACTCTTACATGTGCCATCCACAAACCCCTCGAAGAAATGAGGGCCAACCAAATTTATGCACTCCACAGACGAGCCCTCGTTCCCGAAGCCTGAAAATCTCACAAGTTTAGACGCACAGTGCAATGGGTAATTAGCTGAGAGCACCCCTTTGACTTTCGAGGGCTCTTACGTTCAAAGGTGCTTAGTGGTTGACAAGTGTTCGCAGCAGAGGGGCCGTTTAAGATAAATCTAAGAAACTGAGGCACTTGTGACAGATTGCTTTATATTGCATGTTACTGAGCTGTCGCATTAGGGAGAATTGTGTAAAGAAATTCTGAGAAAAAATTCAGGATCAGCACCAAAACTAAATTTAGCGTTCCTTTCTCTGCGGCAGGTCCTTCTCCAGATTTCACTGAGGTCTGTTGATGTTGTTTTTAGGTATCCTGGTAACAAATGTCACTGAAAACCTACTTAAATACAACCCTGTTTCATCAGCTGCTTCATTAAATGTAGACAGAAGAGATGTAGACAGGACATGAACAGGAAGAGAGAGGGGATGGTGTGTGAGGATGCTGCATTAGTATGGCATGCATTTTAAGCATGAGGCCACCACGACTCTGCGGTAATCTGAGGTCTGTTTTCACGGTGGAACAAACACAGTTACATAGCAGTTTTCATCAGGTGTCAGTTTAGCCTCTCAATATGGCAGCAAACTACGCTTACGTTTCTCCTGGCTCAGTGTGGAGGCTCCTACACACACACCTCTCCAACCTTTCATGTGTGCAGAGTCATTTCTTCTACTACACATCCAAGCATTCATCATTCAGTAACTTTGGATGTGACTAATGCAGAGAGATCACTGAGCTTCACCGACGATGTTCACACGCCAATGTGATGGGTGGATTACTGAACAGGATCAGAGCTTGTGTCTGAAGTGATTATCGACATTTCTTGTTGGAAAGTCACAGAGTCCAGTGAAAGAGGAGATGCTCTGGTCTGAGTTTTCAATCCAGTTTTAGTGTTTTATAATGCTTTTTTTTTCACAGGGTCCACAATACAAAGAACCAAATAAGGAGTTTATTTGGAATAAATTACTAAAATAATACATTACTAATGATGAACACCATCGTTCTAAAAATATGGGGCATAGTCATACTGGAAGAGACCCCTCCCATCAGGAGAGAAATCTTTCATCATAGGATAAAGGTGATCACTCAGAACAACTTTGGATGTATTTACAGTGACTCTTATTTCTGAGGGGGCAAATGGACACAAAGCCTGTCAGTAAAATCCCCCACAGGAGAACAGAGCCATCAGCCTCATTTTAGGTCAAGGATTCAGGCCTGTACCGTTCTCTTGCTGTACACCTCACATGAACTCGCCCACTTGTCGATAATATGGTCTTTTCCACAGATCTAAGTGCTTTAGTCACTCTCAGTCACTTTAGTTGCTGCTCTGTGGAAACACGAGCCAGCTGAGCAGTCTTTGTAACTGAAGCTGCTGCCATCCATGCCCCAACAATGACCCTTCTGTCAAAGCCACTTAGATCTTTTCCCTTTGCCATCTTAAATCAACAGGCCTGCTCAGCATTTTTATACATGCCACAGAGAATTATTGGATGTTAATTGCTTAATTGTATCCACTCACGTGGAAGCATCTGCATTTGTACAGTTTCTCCACTCATTTATTCAGGTTTTTCATTTAATTTGTCACTCATGTCCATGCAATGATGTAAATTTAGAAAGGAATGGATTTACTTTTCAGCTTGAGTGAAACATCACCCAGCACACAACAAAAAGAAAATTCCAGAGATCGAGTTGATAATAATATGAGTATATGAAAAGAAAAACAAAAGATGTATTTATTGATGTCGTTGATGTGTTGTGGGTGATGAAGACCTTTAAACTTCATCACCCTGCTGCCAAACCCTCAAACAAGAGACTAATGCAGCTTACTAGTCATTTAAATGTTACATCAATTAAGACACAGCAAAGTAACAGTATATGAGTGTGTTTTCTCTCCTTTCTGTGCACAAGAACTTGTATTCTTTGTCTCTCTTTCTCTCTCTGTCCTTATCAAGAGAGGAGAAGTTTTGTGTGCAGTCAGGTAAGATGTGGTTTACTTCTTGACTTTCACAGGGAGCACAGCGCCTTACATCCTGTCCTCTTCTCTCCTCACTTGTGTATCTGTTGCACTCTCAGCACACCCCATGACCCCCTCCACGTCACCTCCGCGCTGTCTACATTACCAACACACCCTCATGCGTACGGCTCTACCCCTCCACCACCTCTGCCATCTCCATCTCATCTGTGTGTACCTCCACTTCCTGCCGTGTGACTCACTGCCTCCCTCTGCCCCCACAGATTGTCCTCGAGAGCGACATCAACCACGATGGTCTGCTGGACTTCCAGGAGTTCTCCCAGTACCTGCAGGAGCACGAGAAGAGGCTGCGGCTCATGTTCCACAGTCTGGACCGCAACAATGACGGTGTGCATGCCAAACACCCACATAAACACACTGAAGTTCCCTGTGTCCCTTCGTGTCGCTTGTTTTTCTGATGTTTGTGTTTGGGCAAGCAAAGGCATGAAGACTTCCTGTTCTGTTGTTGAAGGTCGAATTGATGTTGGGGAGATCCAGCACTCGCTGCGCAAGCTTGGAGTGGAGGTCACCATGGAACAGGCCTCCAGAATACTGCAGAGGTACAGTGTGTGAGTGTGTGTGAGATAGAGAGAGCTCAATAAAGACAGAAAATAATCAAAAAGAACATTTTGGCATGACATGGCAGGAACTTCAGTGATGTTGTGTTTGAGGTCGTGCAGACCCTCTTTAACGTTTGAGTTATTTAAAGAGGGATGCTGGAAGCCATAAGTGCCCTTTACTGCATGTGCTCTCATTTTCTGGTGCATTTCTTCTCTTTCCCAGTATGGACAAGGACGGCACTATGACCATTGACTGGATAGAATGGCGTGACCACTTCCTGTTCAACCCTTTCCACAACATGGAGGAGATTGTTCACCACTGGAAACACTCCCATGTGAGTCACCGGTCTCCCACTGATAGTAATGTCCCA
Organism: Leiopotherapon unicolor; assembly: GCA_036025355.1. Classification (NCBI taxonomy): domain Eukaryota; kingdom Metazoa; phylum Chordata; class Actinopteri; order Centrarchiformes; family Terapontidae; genus Leiopotherapon; species Leiopotherapon unicolor. The sequence goes on along the minus strand of JAVQJZ010119529.1, from coordinate 6,254 downwards.
ATTAACAACAAGGGCGGTGATAACATCCTGACAGTATTTATATTCATTACACTTCAGAGAACAGGAGCAGGGCATTATGGGGCATGACAAAACAAAACAGGAGAGGACAGGACAGATGAGGCTGAACACACAAGAGCGAATCAGCAGCACACAGTGATGTCTAGTCTGTGTGTTCATCCAGAACTCTGATTGTAGAGATGGCTGTAGATTATCCAGGCTTCCATGATGTCCAATAAATCCAGACCAGCCCTTTAATTGCTTATGTGGTTACAGATGTTTGACATTGGGGAGCATCTGACGGTGCCAGATGAGTTCTCAGAGCAGGAGCGACGTTCAGGTGTGGTGTGGAGGCAGCTGGTGGCTGGAGCGATGGCAGGGGCGGTGTCCCGAACAGGGACCGCTCCCCTGGACCGCCTGAAAGTCTTTCTGCAGGTGGGTCATGTCTAATCCCGCTGATACACAAAGTTAAACATCTGTGATTAAGGAGCTTTTTAAGAAATGTGAGGTTAACTATATATTATTCATCGTGTATAATAGGGGTTTAATTCTGATTCTGATTAATTCTAATTGAGATATTAGCCACAAAATGCAAGCTTACCCTCTACAGATGCAAATGTGCTCTGATTGGCCCCTGGATGGGATGATCTGGTATATGAAGCAGTTAGCAGGGTCTTCAGGTAGAACAGGACCAGCATCTCAAAGGTGATATCATTATTATTGTCATTTTTTACAGTTAGCGCCACTATTTGAACACTGATTAAAGGTTTACACAGTGATAAATATCTAATGTGTGTAATTTATTTCTGATTAAATGATGTGGTTTAATTCAACTTGCACTAACTATCAATGTTTTTATTTTATCAACGAAAGACGAGACTACTTGTATGTGAAAAGGTGTTACAGAAAATTATCCCCAGACTTCAGTTCCCCTCAGTATCGTACAGCCTCAGCAGGCAGGTTTTTTTCAGCAATAAAACTATAAAAACCCACTGTACACTGGAGCAGCAGACAGCAGGCAGACACAGTCGGTGACTCTGACGAATATATTGGATCATTTAGCAGCTAAAGCATCAGTCAATATTGGACTACTGGTTTATCTGGTGGACACAAACAACACACTAAATGAATGATGATGTTGCCCTGTGTCTGCTACGTGTTATTAGCTTATGTGCCTTTGCCCGTGATGACCACACACTCAAAGTCAGGTCACACCGAAATGTAGACCACTACAATGCAAATGTTATTTAGAATATACAACTAAGTTTATCACTGTGATAGCAGTACATTTCTTCACCTAGCTGGAAGGCACAATAGGCTGTTATTTTTTTTAAAAGCAGAAAAAGTGGTACATCGAAGTGAGAAACAGAGCAAACAAGTGATTAACTGTGCACCAGGACAGCAAAAGATATATGTATGTTTAGAAGGATGAAGCTAGTTTACGCACACACTGAAATTTACAACCTCTCAAAATTTTATTGACAGCAGCTGTTACAGCATTTCTGCTTTATCTGAAACATCACTCAGTTGCAAATTTCAGTGACAACATTTTCTTTGTCTTTGTGTTCTTGTTCCGCACCTTTACCCAACCAGGGTGGGACACTCACACACTCCTTTATTTGCATATCAGACTTATTCAAAGAGGCTGTGACGACATGACTGACCCGGCAGTGTCTGTGTGTCCAGGTACATGGCTCCACGTCTCGGGGGATCAATCTGTGGTCGGGACTGAGAGGGATGGTCCAGGAGGGAGGCGTCTTCTCCCTATGGAGGGGAAATGGCATCAATGTCCTCAAGATCGCCCCTGAATCTGCCATCAAGTTTATGGCCTATGAGCAGGTCAGTCAGTGACAAAGACATCATTGGGCCAAACTTTATGGTTCTTCTGTCACAGATAAAGTGAATGAAACCTGCATCATTTTCATACAACATCCTTCATACCTTTTGTTTTTTCCCTTATTCTACTCTAGATCAAGTGGCTGATCCGGGGCAGTAAAGAGGGGGGCAGTTTGAGGGTACAAGAGAGGTTCATTGCTGGCTCTCTGGCAGGAGCCACTGCCCAGACCATCATCTACCCCATGGAGGTCAGTTTGATATTTGTTAATATAGGTTTGTATTAAGAGCTTAAAAGCTGTTCCTGGAGCCAAACACTGATATTGTCTTCAGTCAATGAATGCAAATCAAGGTCTGATGCAATCAAGCTCCTCCTAGTCCTGTAAAAGCAAAAAACACCGGCTTTCCAACACAACACAAGCATCGTTTTCATCCTTCAACTGAGAGACTCACTAATCTTGGCACTTCTCCGTTAAAGCTGTCCTGAACCTCTTTAAGTTTAACATTAGAGCCAATCGGCTGCCCACTTACTGCACAGAGTGAATTAGAAATGTATATAGTGATCTCTTCCTACCCATAGTGAAGCCTGTCCTGAGTGTGTGAATGCTGATGTCTTACATGGTAAGGGGGAGTAATATAATTGAAAACAGGTTGACTGAGGTATAAATGAAACTGACAGCATTCATCAGTCAGTTTATTTTCCAACCCTCACCCATACTCATCAGCTTTGGGCGAGCTCTTTGGTCCCTGAGTGATCAATACAAGGGCTAATCTTCAGGAACTTTGGGTTGAAAACCCTCTTTTGGGATGGTTCCTGTCATGTCCAACTCCATAACACAATGGAGGGATTACATAATTTCTGAGGAGAAGCTGGAAGACTCAGACACAGACACAGATAAGCAGCAGGAAATGGATGGGTGGAAAATGATCTCCTCATGTTGTTTCTTCATACATTAAAGAATAAAAAACAAATTTTACCTCTTTCTGTGTTCTTTTCTGTCCAGATTTACCTTCACTCTTTTAACCATGTTTTTATTGCATTCTTCGACACTCTTTAACTTTCTGCTGGGTAGGTGCTGAAGACTCGTCTCACACTGAGGAAGACGGGACAATACTCAGGTATGGCAGACTGTGCCAGGCAGATCCTGAAGACGGAGGGAATCCGGGCTTTCTACAGGGGCTATCTGCCAAATACACTGGGCATCATCCCCTATGCAGGCATCGATTTGGCTGTGTATGAGGTGTGTGTACATGTTTCTACAGTATGTTTTGTTTAGTTTTTTTACCTATAATTCAGCCAGTCTTACACAATATGTGAATTGTTGTGGAAACCACAGAAGATCAGGTCTGTGAATGTCATTAGTTTGCTGGTTTGAGAAACAAATATCAACCTCCCAAGTGAGAACTCTTTACTCTCTATCAAAATAACTCAATGAAAAGACTCCAACAACTCGATCTGACTGAATCTGACTCTCACTGCTTTTCAGCTTCACCTACCATGTCTGTGGCTCTCAGCCCCGAGACTGAAGACTGTAAATATATAAAAATGCATCATCGATATATAGTTTCATTTTTACAAACAGTCCATTGTATTGTATTGTAATAACAGGAGGACATAGTGCATTTGTTGGGGACCATTTTTTCATTTGGTGCTTCAGTGAGTATTTCTGGTGGGATTGAGTAAAAATTAACATGATTTGAACATCTGTCAGTTCAGGTCTGTCATATCTGAAATCAAAACATAGGTTCTTACAGAAGGTGCATTTGCTTTACCTTATACCTGATCAGTCTGAGTGATGTGTGTGGGTGAGAAGGTGCTGAGTAGAGTTTGTGTGAGCCATTGAGGATGATAGTTTTTAGTAGTGTGATTTCGATCAGTGTGGCCATGTGTTAATATATCAGGCTTTGAATACACAAAATACTTGCTTCAGAATACCTTTACTAAATTAAAATCTTGAAATGCATTTTGGATTATTTCATTTTTAAATAAATCAAATGTTTTTCTCAACTCTTTCCTCCCTTCCATCTTTTTTCTTAAGCCTCATAACTCATTTTTCCTCTATTTATCTCTTTATCTGCTCATGCTTTCAGACTCTGAAGAACGCCTGGCTCCAGAGGTACTGTGTAGATTCAGCAGATCCGGGTGTTCTGGTCCTGCTGGGCTGCGGGACCATCTCCAGCACCTGTGGCCAGCTGGCATCTTATCCCCTCGCCCTCATTCGGACACGTATGCAGGCACAAGGTTAGCAATACTGTATCTTCAGGCGTATTTTGAACATAGTGAGCATGAACAACGATCCAGCAATAGATCTGCTTCTAACCTCCTTCCTTCCTCTTATTCCAGCCTTAACTACAGACAAACCCAAGCTGACCATGGTGGGCCAGTTCAAATACATCATATCTCACGAAGGCGTACCAGGCCTGTATCGCGGCATCACCCCCAACTTCCTCAAAGTCATTCCTGCTGTCAGCATCTCCTACGTGGTGTACGAGCACATGAAGAAAGTGCTCGGGGTCGGTTACTAGGCCGTGACATGGAAGGGAAATGAATGACCAAACAGACAGAGAAGGCTTTGTTATGCCTGTGAAGAAGAAGCAGAGGAGAGGCGATGAAGCAGCTCCTCAGACCTCTGAAGAAAAAGACAGGAAGTCTGGGATGAGGAGAGAGGAGTGAAAAGCCATTTGACAGATGGGGATGGTACTGCTGTACATTGTGTGACACCGCCTGTTGACTCAGTCAGGTTCGAGCTTGTGTAGCTTGCGGGTAGCTTGCAGGTAGAACATACTCATTTGTGGATGGAATTTGGAGAGGAAAATGAGGTAAATGTTTGCCTGCTCTGATACCATTATGCCACATAGGCACAGGACATTTACTCCCACTACATTTGGATTTTAACCAACATCTCGACTTAGTCCAAAGCACACAGTTAAAAAAAGACATTGAAATGCAAGTATGCATGTTATTCAGTTCAGTTGAGAATATTTTAGGGTTACATAACAGTCCAACACTACATATGATCTCTGGGGAAAAAAACAGGGTTGATTAGACTTTTGAAGTACCTGGGTAATCAGTACAATCACCTCTTTCACATTACAAAGTAATCTACCTGATTGGCCAGTGAGATGCTATATGGTATATTACATTATGTTGTGACAGAAGGACTTAACTAGGCTTTTCTTGACAAACCTCTAATGTGCTGAGGACATTTTACAGAGCTGGTTTGGTCAACATTGTTGCTAATGGTTACCCACATCAGCATCCTAATGCAAACTGTGATAAAACAAGGAAGGTGAAATGATTCCAGTAGACTGAGAGCAGTTAGGCACTTCCACAGCAACAGACTGATGTTTTGTTTCTGAGCTGTAATCACTTCACTTTGAAATGGTGCATAGGTTCAAGGTTGAAGAGGCGCTCCTTGAATTTATGAATTATTGCTGTGAGGGTTGGTACCATCAGTACTTAGGATGGTAGTAGTTACTTTTGATATGTACTAAGTGGACTCTACTTTCATGGCGGTGTAGTTCAGCAGTTTGTGCCTAGACAGCAAATCAGACTGAAAAACTGAGTCTACATAAAGTCTGTTTACAACCTTATCAACCAGTCTTCATTATCAGTTAGTTTGCTTGGTTTGTGGCTGACAGAGATGGATCTGCTGATATCTAAGGTCAGTAGCTGTTATGGAATTTATCCACAGAACTGGAGGTTTGATGTAACAACTCAGTGTTATTGTTCATTTCTGACCGAAGATATACCATACCACAAATGTGTATGGGTGAGAAAGATAGAGCTGACTGTGAACAGTACAAAAATGGAACATGGGTATCAGAAAGGGGGTTCATGGAGTTGAATCAGAATTGGCACCTGCACCTCTATAACATGGAGGCAACTCAGCATCTTTTTTCCGTCTTTTTAAATGAAGTGAAACATAAGATTCATCCTCCTGCCTACCCCAGTATTTCTTGTTCAGTCCCTAATTAGCCCTTGACCTGGAACTGTTATGTTCAAACAACTACCATATTTTCCGGACTATAAGCCGCTACTTTTTCCCCACGCTTTGAGCCATGCGGCTTATCCAAAGGTGCGTCTTTTCTGTGGATTTTTCTTTACCCACCAGGGGGCATTTTCGCAGGAAGTACAAAAACAAGACAAGTGGTAAGTCAAACTGCAAAGAAGAAAGCGCTAATTTTTATTTAGCAAAAGCTCATGCAAGCAACAGGCACGACAGAGAAATTATTTTCAAACCTTCACACTGAACTGTCATCTTTACCCCCTCATCATGGAAAGCACACGGAGAAGTTCATATGATGCCGCTTTTAAGTTGAAGGCTATCGATCTGGCTGTACAGGAAGGGAATAGAGCTGCTGCACGTGAGCTTGGCCTGAATGAATCCATCAACCGCTGTTACAGGCACCGTTCAAAACTA
>JAVQJZ010119522.1:0-12492 GCA_036025355.1 Leiopotherapon unicolor | reverse complement strand
GCCTTACAGAATTTATCATTGACCATTACGACATCCACTACATTTGCTTCACATTTACTTTCCAAGTTAGGTCTTAACACCAAAAATAATCCAAACACCCTCAGACAGTGTTTTCACTTTTCATGCTCAAGAATCCAACTTTATAAAACATTTTAAACTCTGCTTAAAGCCAACATAAGAGAGCTGCAGAGTTATTTTTTTGTTTTTTTTTCTGATCTCTGCACAAATCTCGCTAGTGTCTGTTTCCTTTCTCTTCAGCAACAATCAGTCCAGTCCAGACTTCCTTGGATTGAATTAATTGGAGTTAATTGGAAGTTAATCACATGGAGGCGTAAACAAACTTCCCCCTTGAGCTCGGCTGCGTAGTGAAGATGCGGGAAGTGGTCAAACGCTCACAAATGTTCAGCACACTTCCGCGCAAAACTGAGCGCAACATGTGAGCGCGATCGGAGGCTTCTTCCGCCATACACACACACATCCATCCAGACACACACACACACACACACAGAGAGACAGACACACAGCAGCGTGTATTCCTGCCTTGGTTTTTTTTTTTTTTTTTGAGGGGTGGGCGGACCTTTCAGCCCCCTCCGGTCCTGCCATTGGCTCCAGCTGCAGTAACTTCTCCTTCAGTTTGTTCCAGCACCCAAAACAAAACATAAAACCAAAAAAAAAAAAAAAAACGTGGCCCACAAGCTGTCAAAGTTACCTGCTCGAGACTTTTGTCCAGTTGTCAGCCGGAGCATTATCACCCCCCACCGCCACCCTTCCCCATAAAAGAAAGAGTGGAGGCTCCAGCAGACTGAGAGGCGCGCAGAGCTGCGGGACTCGTGGAAACTTCACTCCTCTGTCGGATCGTGCTGTCAGCGTGGTATGTCCACAGCCCGTCTGTCTCTACGCTTAATTCAGCTTTAACGACTTCACACGTGTCAGATCTTTCTCTCCCACTGCCTGTCTCGTCTTTTTTCCTCGCTTTGTGTTTGTGGGGGGGGGGCTGTTTCTTTTTTTTCCTCCTTTGTCCGTTACTCAACGTGAACAGGCTTTAAGTTTGCCTCACTTAAAGACAATCTCCCCTGTGCAGCTGATTTATACTACTGCTGCTGCTCGGTGTGTTTCTAAGAAATGCAGAAACTCTTTCTGTGCATGGTGGTAGTATTTATTTAAAGTTATCTGTATATACTCTGCTGTACAAATATTGCATCTGCATGTGGCTTTTTTCTTTGTTACCTCATTTGGTTTTAACTATTTTTAGTCCCTAACCCAATTTTGGGGCACTGACTGTTAAACTGATTTTAATAGTGATTATTAAAATCAGATGGATGTGAACTCAAACTGAAGCTGAGCACTTTCACACCACTTGATCAAATCTCTGGCACTGCCACTGTCCACAAACACACAGGCTGTACTGTGGCCAGATCATTACCAAAATATCTATAAGAATATATTTAAACACACATCAAGTCTTTTGTTGCCAAGCGTGAAATAACAGATATGTGTGCGAAGGTATTTTTCCATACTGTCCCACTGAGGGTGGAGGGGGGTGTTACTGAGTGTGTGCTTGATTGAGGGCTCAAGTTATGCAATACTATAAGTAGTGTGTGTGTGTGTGTGTTGTGTTTGTGTGTGTGTGTGTGTGTGTGTGTGTGTGTGTGTGTGTGTATGTGTGCTGGGTGTCGGCCCTTTCCCTTTCATTAAATCTATGCTGAGATAAAGTTAAGGTGAGTGGACAAAGTGACCACATAAACTTGAGTGACCTCTGTTAAAGACAAACACATCAGTGCTGGTATGGCTGGTAATGTGCTGTAGCTCCCATTTTTCAGTTTCACTGGGACCCAGCTCTGATTTTTTTTTTTTTTTTTTTTTGGGCTAGTAAGATGTTAGTATCCCTCTTTAACTCCTTTTTTATGTAATCCACAAGGTTATTTTCTTGTATTTTGTGGTCGCACATGTGTTGAAGCATCACAGGTAGAACTGTTGAGCTGTAAAGGCAGGCAAGATGTTACACCGAGGGTTCAGCTCTTGTTTCATTCCTGTTTTGCTATCTGATCTTCACCCAGCAGCAGCTGGCTTGATTGACAGTTGAATGTGTGTGGATAAGTAGTTTGTTACCTGATGGTCTGATGAGTGTGATTGTTTAAATGACTCTTAGGCCAAGATCTAAGCGCTGCAGAAAAGTTACCAGGTCCAGAGTAGGAAGATTTCAGAAGAGACTCTGGCTCCTTTTCAAACATGACGTCGACATGTAAAATTGCCTGTGTGAAAGGGGCTTTATTCTGCCTGTTTGTGGAGGGTTGGGGTGACTGAGACACACGTGTGTCATGCAGTTTAAGGAATTTGCCACATAATGTGTTAACACAAAACAAGTGCTTTATCTATGAATATGTTTGACAATGATGAATTGTTTCCCATGCAAGCTGAACTATTTTCTTCTATTTCTTTCTTCTATTTATTTCAACTATATCAGGTATTTGTAATGCAGTGCATCACCCAGGTGTTTCATCTTGTTTGGTCACTCTGTGTAAACTGAACAGTCTGTTAAGAAAAATCTCATTCTAAAAAAAAAGTCATCTTTACTGTAGTTATGTAGAGTTTATCTGATTAAACGAATGACTACAAAATACAGCAGCATGCCAGCTGCATTCACTTACTGTATTTACTATGTACATTCAGGGATTTAATATGAGATCATTACCATGAAGAGTCTTTAATGCTTTTGATTACTGCTTGCAATATGCAGTATAGCAGTCCTTTTTAGTACTAATGGTGTTCAGTACAGTTTGTTTCTGTGTGGTGTTTGTAATGTTCTACTGGAAACTTGAATTTCCCTTAGGGAGTCATCCCAAAGTGAAGTCTGACACATACATGCAGGTACAATTACTGAGCAACAGAGCTGGTGTTTGGGTAGAATTTCCAAGAAACATATACTGTAAGTATTTTTAACTACTGAGTGTTTTCTAATATTACAATATCATAATTATAAACCTCAAAGTGATATAGTGTGACATTGAAATCCTCTTTTATCCTATTTCTGTTGTAGCTGACACATTATGGTGTCAGTGTCTTGATATCTTTATAGCAAAGTTTCAGTTGTCTATAAACAAAATATAGTGTTTTGGTTTTTTTTAGATTAGTCAGGAAGATTAGACCACTGCTGCCTGCTTTTGTGAATTTAGTATTGCTGTTCACTGAGTGCAGAAGTGTGGTTTCGTAACTGTACCCAGAGATAGATCCTGGCTGACCAATTGGCAAAAATTTACAACCACTCTGCGTGTGTGTGTGGTGGGGGAAGGGGGCGATGGGACAAGAAGATAATTTAAGGTTGGAAAAAGGGAGAAATACAGTAGGTCTTTTGTGAAAGTTGTAGAAAGTCCAGACCTGCAGAATGAACATATTTTATGTCACATTAGAGGTTAACAGCATTTTAGTCTTCTTACAGCTTCAGAAAAAAGTGGAAATAAACATGAAATACAACAGCATTTGCTTATCCTGATCATCATGACGCAGATTTGCTGTGTTGTTGAGGAGCTTGAAGATGCACCAGGATGTGCAAACTCATAAATCTGAACTCATTTTCTGCATTTATGTACAGGCCCGTTACAATGACAAACTTCACATTTTGCAAATGCAAAGTTGGTTCTTTGATTTTCAGTCAAAAAGATGCATCACTATGGTTACTCACAGATCTGATATGTTATGAAATATTGGAAATGTCCAAACCCAAAAGATATTCAATAATATGATAAATAAATGAGCTGTCTGAGAAGATATAAGGAGTGCATCTGTGGCGTATTTGCCTGGTAAATAACATGTATGATTATTTTATTATCAAAATTGTTGAAGACAAATTCTCCCAATTACTGGCTGAGTGAATCAGACAATGACTGGATGGTGTTGAAACCACCACTACAAGAAAAGCTGCTTTTAGTCCAAGATGATTTAGTCTTCAAATTGTTGAAAACAATTCTAATAGTCTTTCTGTCTACTTTAGGGCCTACCCATGCACCTCAGCACTTCCCACTGTGTGAACCAATGTGAACCTAACCTAACACCTCCCAGTGGGCTCTGCTACACACTCCCACCCACATGTCATCCAAGACTATTCCTCCTTTGCTCAGAGTGCTTCCTAGTGGCTGCTGCTCTTCCCATTTCCCCCCCCTCTCTATTTGTGTGCGCATGCATATTTTTGTCCTCTATGCCTGTGTGTATACATATTTCTGAAATCACCTGACTTCTCTGGCCATGTGTCTTGACCAGCCACATACTTTTCTGGGTCATACAACTCCTGTAACTTTCCATTCTCTCCAGTTGATACCAGCATTGGCACATTCAAATCATCCAGTTAGGTCATGTCATAAAGCCGGTTTGGCTCATTTTGGACTGTTCCCACTCTTATGAGTTAAGTGTGTGTATTGGAGGTGTAGTCTGAAGATAAGATCAAGTTTTCATTATTCTTTTAGAATAATAAAACCGGAGTCATCGTCATTACATGTTTAGTGTCCGTTGCAGTGTTTACTGGTAACTAGTTTTTTATGCACTTTTTACATGAACAACTGCTGTCAGCATTAACCTTGGTCACAATATGTTATACTTTCTGTGATCCTTTCACAATAAAAGCACCCTAGTGTATAGAGTTTAGTGGACTTGATGAGAAGCAGCAGCAATAGGAAATGGGTTGGGTTGCGATGGCTGCAGCTTAACACAGCTCTGATATGGCTGTGGGCGGGTGAAGCTAAAAATAAAAATAAAAACTGTAACACTGGGTTAGCTGAAAACATAATTTCCTGTGACTCCCTTGTGACTGTGAAGGTAATTCAAGTGCAGCGTGGAAATGGCTGACTCCACTGCTAACAATGAACACTTCAATGTAAAGCAATGTAATGTAAGCGATGTAAAGAGACACTTACACTAAAGTTCTTTTCTGAAGAAATACAGACAAAGTAGGATGAAAAATGGTTTAATTCAATGAAAGTAATAAGGATTATGGAAGTAAACCAAAATCTATTTGTTCATACACTACACAGTATACAGACAAGATCTCACTTTTTCCCACATGAAGTATATACTTCTTGTTTATTCATGAAATCGGAGCGCCGCATGAGTTACAGCCTCCTACAATGTTGTTTTCATAAGGCAGACTCTGTTCTCATTCCCTCCCCCAGACTCTCAGTGGTCTTAAGTCAATCCCCCCAGACGCTGTATACTTTGCATATTGTTTTGGACCACTGTGCGTCCTGATAAATAATAATTTGGACTCTGTGGGTATCGACTGAAATGAAAAACAGACCTACTCAAGGCACATTAAGTGTTTTCGGTGTGTTGTAAAGTTTTATTATAAGCAACCTGAAAATGTTTTTGTTTGCAGGTGAGAACAAAATAGTAAAACTTTATGTATATGTATTTCTATTACATGTGCAAATTTGTGTTTTGTTGGTATAACATAAGTGTAGTTTTATCCAGACTGCTCTATGTCAGTGAGTGTCATCATTCTTTTTCTTTTCTGACAAGATGGAGAAACCTCCACTGGACAGCAATGAGGACACAGCCTGGCTGGATGAGGGCCAGTCTCAAACTCAGCTTGCGACTGCGCACAGTCCAGATGGAGATGAGGCGGGCAATGAAGACCGACCAGCGTGGGACTCTAAGATCCAGTATGTGTTGGCCCAGGTGGGGTTCAGTGTGGGTTTAGGCAATGTGTGGAGGTTCCCATACTTGTGCCACCAAAATGGAGGGGGTGAGTGTTTCAACACACTTCAGTGGCAGCTGGAATCTTTTACTTGTTTTACATGGAAAACATAGCAATTATACACAAAATAAAATGAATTGGTTTAAAAATCATAATCGGCATGATTCAGAATAAACACACAGAGATGTATAAAAACTGAGGGGATGCGCAAAGTGAAATAAGTCTGATTTTGGTGTGTATAAACTCCTTCCTTTCCTCCTTCCAGGGGCCTTCATGCTGCTGTATGTTTTTCTTTTACTGATTGTGGGAGTCCCACTGTTTTTTATGGAGCTGGCAGCTGGCCAGAGCATTCGACAGGGCAGCATTGGTGTTTGGAAACACATTTCCCCAAAGCTGGCAGGCATCGGCTACTCCAGCTGCATGGTGAGGATTTAGAAGCATTTATGTTCATTCCTCTTTCTGGGTTTGAGATCAAACTGTTTCTGTATGTCAAAAAAAAGTATTATATGGATTATTTGCTAGTTGAAGCAGAAAAAAATGAAAATGGAAAAACATTCAAGTCAACCTGTATTCTGCAAGGCACCTAAATTAACTAAAATGAACACTGTTAAAACTTTTTTAAAAAAAGTATCTGGCATTTATGTTTAAGCTCCAGGATGAAAAGACCCAGAAACATGAAAGTCTTCTGGCATTCATTAAAAATCCATATACGTCTTTTATCACCTTTCTGTAAACGGTGTTCTTTTTGTTACTAGCCGTTTGTGTACTCAAGACAGGACGATGATGACATCCTGCCATGCTGTAATGTGAGAGAGGCAGCGCAGTGTAGTGCTGGCAGCGTGTTGCATAACACTTTTTCTCTGCAGACGAGACAAGGCACACACAGAGCGGACAAGAACTTGCTGTGCATATACGGGACATAGGCGTATACTTGTACGCTGAGACGCCCATGCGTGTTTTAAAACTTGTCCTTGCCAAAAGTCTGATTTCTCCCTTAGCCCACCTCAATGTCAGTGTCATGATTCATTATGGCTCTATTTTAAGCATCCTTTTCAAGCGTCAACAGGTTAATAATAACTTTGGGTTACATGTGTTTAAATGAGGAAAAACCCTACCTCAGGTCATTTAAGATTTGCTGTTCACAACTTGGAAAGCACGTTTTTGACCTTCAGAGAACTTTTCCCAGAGTAAACAGGTCAGCTCATACCCTATGCTATATCTCAAGGACTTGCTATGTAAATATTGAGAATTTAATAAGTAAATCATTGATGAACACTTTCTTCCCCTCTAGGTCTGTTTTTACGTGGCTCTTTACTACAATGTTATTATTGCATGGAGCCTCTTCTACATGGGTAATTCGTTTCAGTATCCTCTGCCGTGGGAGCACTGCCCGATTGATGTAGCTACCAATGACACAGGTACCGACATAACTGAGAGATTAATCAAAACAAGTCGCCACATAGATGCCGGTCTGGGGTCTTCAGCCTTGTCTGTCCTCGATCCACAGTGAAAGAGTGTGCAGATTCTTCCCCAACGTCGTACTTCTGGTTTCGAAAAGCCCTAAACATCACAAATTCCATCCAAGAGTCTGGGGAGTTTAACCCCATCATGACAGGCTGTTTATTGGCTGCTTGGGCCATTGTCTCCTTGGCTATGATCAAGGGCATCAAGTCTTCTGCAAAGGTAAGTTAACCTTGCTTCTCTTTGAGACCCACACCCGGGGATTTCTGTATGTCTGTACCAGCAGACTTAAGCCCACATATGCTCATTTCTGCTCACGTGGCAGCAGAGAGATGAGAGATGATCCATCCTACCCTCATCTTTCTGTTATAAGTGATGACCAGCAGCTGGTTAGCTTAGCTCGGCATAAAGACTGGAATCACAGACAACCCACTAGCCTGGATCTGCAAAAAACACCACAAAACTCCACCTACCGGCACTACTAGACCAGCCAAGAAATGGTGTCAAACATACCCTCTATGAATTAGTGAATTATCATTTTTATTCATGGCATTTGTATCAAATAAACTAACAAGACATAATGTGTTAGTTTGTGAGCTTTAGAGGTGCTGAGAGGCAGATTATGTCATCTCCAGGCAAGCTGGTCATCTCTTTCTCTTGCTCGCTCTCAGAAAAGAAATGGGCATATTACCCAAAATTTCATTCATTTAAAGTTTATGGCACATAAATAACCATCCATTTCTTTTTCTAAATTTTAGGTGATGTACTTTTCTTCAGTTTTCCCCTACGTGGTGCTCTTTATATTCCTCATAAGAGGGTTGTTGTTGGAAGGTGCAATGGACGGAATCACCTACATGTTTTATCCTAAAGTAAGCACTGATTCATGTCGGGGTTTTTTTATTTTTTTAGATTTACTGTCTTAATCTTTATTTTTCATCTATTCATTGTCTTACTAGTTTTATAGCCTTCACAATAATTTAAACTCCAGTTTGTGGTGTTTTTCAGCTGGAAATCTGGGGTAACATTCAGGTGTGGCGGCAGGCTGCTACACAAGTGTTTTTTGCCCTCGGACTGGGGTATGGCTCCGTTATTGCATATTCCTCCTACAATCCAGTGCACAACAACTGCCACAGGGATGCGCTGATGGTATCCTGCATCAACTTCATGACGTCTGTTTTGGCCTCGCTAGTGGTTTTTGTCGTGCTGGGTTTCCGTGCCAGGAACATTGCTCTCCGCTGTGTGGCTGAGTATGGATGTGTGCACGTGTGTGTGCACAAATTTTAGTTTGGTATTGATAATACCAGTCTACCACATCATTTCTAAATTTCTAATTTGCAAAAAAAAATTGCTATGAAGTGCAAAATGTACGAAATCTGTTCAGCAGGCTGTGAAAAAAATATTATTCAGGGCAAACATGTTCTTAATAATCAGCAATGAACTATAAAAATAAGGGAAATGGCTTTCCACAGTTTTTCAGTGTCTAATATTTTATCTTTTTATTCCAACCACAGAAATGTTGGTCTTCTGACGTCCCACCAACCCAACCAGCACTTGGTTAACAGTGGTTGGCCTTGGATCAACACGACCGATCCAAGCTCCGTGTCTCTAGCCGACTACAGAGAGTGGTACAGTCAGTACGGCTCCATGGTGGGTCCCAACGTCACTGACTGCAGTCTGGAGGAGGAGATGAAAAAGGTAACCTTCAGATGACATTTTAATTAATGCTGTTTCAATAGGGGTTATCAAGTTAAAGTCACAAAGCAGAATGTACTCTTAGGAAAAATGTTTAAAAGTGAAAGGGATGGTAAGAATAAAAAAAGTATCAAGCTAATAACTGCACACAGTTCAAACAGTTAGTGAAGAAGACAATGATTATATTAATTTAAAGTCAGGTTTGTGATTAAAACACTATGAAATTAAGGAGTTTTAACCTAGACCATGACCATCCTTAGGAAATGGTTTTAGTGGATGATTATTGATGGACAGGTCTTGATTAGAGGAATGGTCATTTGAAATATGCTTGAGGTTTTGAGGACAAATATGAAAGGACTTCCAGGAAACAGAGGTTGCAGGAACCACCTCTGCATCAGCCTTACCACTGGGCTTTACCATGAAAGGCCAGTGAGCTGAATTAGTTCTTCAGAAGGCTCAAAAGCAACCACTCAGCAAAAGAGTAAGACAGGTTAATTACACCACTGACAGCCTCAAAATTAACACTGATAAGATACCAGAGGAAGTGACATCACTTCTACCCAGTGAGGTCCTGGAAGAAGTTTCAAGTTTGTTGAGAAAGCACACATATCACAGCACACCAAGGGCAAGAATTATCAGATACGCGACTTCGAAACACCACAGTCATGACAGAACAACCCTCTTAGAACAGCAGAAGAGAAGAACATCTTGAAGAACCTCAGTAAAGTCCAGCTGACTTTCTTCTAACTCTTGGTCAGTTGAAATGGCTTTGCTCAAATGAACTTTATGGATGCATTAAACTGCCCATCCAACCCAAGTATATCCAGTGATGTAGAGTAGTCATCAGTGTCGCAAAAATATAGTCCTAACTTGTTTTGTGTCACTGGTAAAAATGAGAATGAGAAGAAAGAAGCTATTTTATCCATTGAGTTCCCTGAAAAGTTGTCAACAACACATTTTTGAGAGAGCAAAAGGTTATCATAGGTTGCTTCATGAGGTGCTGCACACTGGCTTGCTTAAACAAAATATCAGGGAGCCAAACATTTCAATAACAATAGTAAGTAGCTGGAGTGCTGAGATTCCCAGGACCCCTGAGGAATCTGTGAGGTACTGCAAAACATCCAGCTGTCGAGAGGAAGAAAACATATGGGACACTGTATCTTGTATGTCTCCAGGAGAGATGGAAGCAAGCTGTGATAGCGGAGTGAAAGGAGAAACTAAAGAAACAGAGGAAGGGGTACTAAAAGTCATGTTATATAAGAGTGTTTATTTATTGAAAATAAAATGTAGGAAAATAGAAAATGGAGTGAGATTGCATTTTGTAGGTAAAAACAGGAATCTAACAACTGACTTCAGAGTAGTGAACTTGCATGGTGTGCTGCTGGAAATTACCTTCAAATCAACATTTCTAAAGCCCCTGTTGTGTCTTTCTGTCGTCCCTTTTGTTTGAGTGCAGGGCGTTGAAGGCACAGGCCTGGCGTTCATAGCGTTCACTGAGGTGATGGCCCTTTTCCCTGCCAGCCCCTTCTGGTCAACACTGTTTTTCCTAATGCTGCTCAACCTGGGCCTCAGCACCATGTTTGGGACTATGCAGGGAATCCTCACACCTCTCATGGACAATTTCAGCCTCCTGGGCCGCCACCGGACCCTACTCACTGGTAACACACATTTTTTGTTTAAATTACTCTTATCCAAGTAAATCTAGTTAATCTGAAGATATATATGCAGTTAAATGATGAATATGCCTCCGTAGAAATCTCATTTTGATGTCTGTCTGTTTGCCATTATTGAAAACTATTTAAAGCTACAAAAATACTACCGCAAGTTGTAAACGTAAGAAAGTTTGCAGAGGTTAGGAGTGCAGCACTGCTATTTTCCAACTCTGTCTGCCTTCTTGTCTGTTTTTCAGTGTGCAGCTGTGCATTGGGGTTCTTATTGGGACTGCTGTTCACTCAGCGCTCAGGCAACTATTTTGTGATGATGTTTGATGACTACTCTGCAACCCTCCCGTTAGTCATTGTAGTAATCTTTGAAACCATTAGTGTGGCATGGGTTTATGGAACAGATCGGTAAGAAACCAGTATTCCTGACAGCTTTTTACCATGATATTATTTTTGTCTTTATCAATCCTGTCCCAGTGATTTTTATTTATTTTTATGATGCATCTCAAATGAATATTCTCCCTCATTTCAGCTTCCTGGATGACATTGAAGTTATGCTCAAGTGGCGCCCTCCATTGGTGTACAAATATCTTTGGAAATATGTTTGTTTGCTGGCAATGGTTGGTCTTCTCGCTGCCAGTTTGCTGCGCATGGTCTTCAAAGGACCCACGTACACCGCCTGGAATCAGAGCACAGTAAGCAAGAGTTTCATCTCAAGATACCCGGTTTTAGTCAAGCTCTGTCTGACATGCTCTGTGTCCTCCTCACTACAGGCCTCTGAGATGACGCTCGAGTACCCCGGTTGGGCCCTTGCAATGATTGTCATGCTTATAGTCTTTGCCAGCTTGCCTGTGCCTATTGGCTACATCCATTCCATGCTGAAAAACCACAGGACCCGAAACACTAGCTCTGAGGATGCAGGCGGCCAGGAGATGCACCGCGAGCTGTACACCAAGTGCAGCTCCACGGATCCACTGGAGTCCAGCTCCCAACACCGAGTCCCTTCTGAGGAAGACGAGGCTCCTCTTAGGACTGCTTTCCTGCCGATGGGCAACGAACACTACCGGCTCCTGCCCCAGCAGGAGGAAGATGAGGAACAGGACACCGGGGTGTGAGCACAACTGTGGGAGGGTAGTTGTTTGTGAAAGGATGAAATGTTCAAATGTTAACCTCAAAGTCTGTTGGAGCAAAACCCTGCAAGAGAGGAGGGTGAGCGTTCATAAGCAGAATTATTATTAATCTGAGGAATTTTAACTATTTATGTTAAGGTACATTACCAGACAAATCAAAAGCTGAACCACTCATATGGTTCAAAAAGCAAAAGCATGAGCAAATCCATGAAAAAGGAATAAGCTGCTGTATTTATGGAAGGTTTTAGAGTAGAAAATTGACCAGTCACCATGTCAAACTAGGTTTGTCTGCTGCCTTATTTTATGTGCGAGTCACAGTTGGCCAGTGGCTGGTGAATTGAGGAAGGCAGCAACGGACACACGAGGAGAAAAATGCTTTATGAGTATAAGAATTTTTAGTTAAGTATGAATTTGCATGAAAACATTCTACCTTAATGAACTGTGATGCGCGTGCGTGTGTGTGTGTGTGTGTGTTTGTGTTAGTTTTGGATGTGTAATGCAGATGTCAATATGTCTGTAAAAAGATTTATTTTACATTATATTTGTATCATTTTACCTCAGAAGACCACAGCAATGTTTTTACATGTGTTCAGTGTAACAGTATTGTACTGTACTAGATTTAGACTTAAATAAACCTCTAGATGGCAGCAGCCTGACTCAATCTGACGTTTTCTGATTTAAACTTGTCCACTCGAACCTGAAGTTGTTGTCGCTTTTAGAAGATCTCGGATTATACTCACAAATGTAATATTGACTATTGGTATGAGTTTTTTGTTTTATCTTTACATGATTTAAGAAAAAGAAAAGAAATGTTTGTGGTGGTGTTCTCATTTTTCATAAAGCTGAAGGTCCCTGCAGAAGTACA
>JAVQJZ010119512.1:0-23567 GCA_036025355.1 Leiopotherapon unicolor | reverse complement strand
TATAAACTCAATATTTCCTATATTTGTCCTTGTCAGCCAGGTCATGGTGGTTTCTAAGAGTTAAGGGAAGAGTTGAAGAAGAATCTCGGGTGAGTCGTAGAAATTTGGTATATTTTCTTTTCTTTCTTTTATATTTTCTTGCAAAGCTAATTTTCCTTAAATTGAACATACAAATCAGGAAAGTGTGTCGTTCCTCTAAATTCCAAAACAGCCCTGAAGTCTTAAAGCATATTATACTCTGGGTAAGTAATGTTTGCAGGATGGAGCAAGTAGCGCTACAGATGAGAGCAGACCGGGCTCCATCTGGACGGGTCAGAGGTCAACGAGCAGAGCCCAGACAGGAGAGAGAGAGAGAGGAGAGATGGAATAGAGAGAGGAGAGACGGAGGTGCCCCACGGCTGAGGAAGCTACTCACAGGGAATGGTGCGCAGGTACAGGTTGTCCCTGATCACCTGCTGGAGCTTGTGGTCCAGGGAGCCCTTCTGAAACTGCAGGCTGAGGTAGTGACGCAAATCAGTATTCAACACCTTACCTGGAGGGAAAGAGCAAAGAGAAATGTGGGTCAGCGCAACAATGAAATCACGTAGGTAAGGAGGTCTCATTTATGAAACATCTGCTCTGCTGATTTGATTTTGAGACGATTGAAAAAAAAAAAAAAAAAAAAAGGAATTCTGATATTGAAATTCATGACAAGCTGCGCAGCACTCCTCCGAAAGGACAACAACTCTACAAGCGCTAAATCAGAAAGGGTTCTTGTCCAGACACAAATGATTGTTATTGTTATTATTGAGAAGACTAAGTGAAGCTGTCACATGTGATGAAACTTTAATTGGGCTCCCAAAGGCCGTAGCGCGACGTTGGGACTACATCTCGGGAACAGCAGCGATTCAGGTTCAGAGTTTGAGGAAGTGCAGGAAGGGTCGAGTGTCAGAGGGGCGACTCTTCCCTTCTGTGGCTTCTTCTGTGCCGACTCCCGCTGCGTCTGGAGCTGCGGCCTCGAGGAGGGACAGGCCGGATGTGCTTTGAACGTGGCTTCAGTCAGACCGCGGGCATCAATAACCGGCGGCCTCTCCTTAAAGCTGCCTCGTTGGGGGCGATTAACCCAAACCACCGAGGTCTACTATCTGCTTAAAACATCCTGCCACGGTTGTTCCGACAGCTGTGACGCAAAATCGAGTTTCATGTTCTACATGTGGTTCCCCTCTTTCGTGAGGCCTCAAACGTGAGTGCGCTCACGTTTGCCCTTCGACGTCTGACGCGAATGCCAAGATCCCGCAGATGAGCGCCGTCATCCAGACTCCATATGAGATCTGCATTAAGCTACTGGGAGGAACATCAGTCAGCAAGATAACACACCCCTCCGAGCGAGACACCTACGGAGACTGCACGTACACGATCTTTCGCCGGGAGACTGATTCTACTGTCGGCTAATCTGCCGATGAATATTTTATCGAGCTACACAGTTTCGAGCGTGCCAGAATTCGTCTCGTTTCCACCACTACTCTGCTGATCAATCGCGCGCTCAAAAACGTCACCACAGACTTGCTTTGATTTTTTCGATATGAAACATTCATGGGCCTGTTTCACCCACATGTACACACTCACGCACAAAAAAAAGACTCCCCTCTCCTTTCAAACCAGTGGCAGGGTTCAAACTAGCAGAAATTGGCAGACAGAAAGTGAATAAAAAATAAGCATACTGCGTAGTAACAAAGAAAAATATTCCCTCAGTGAAAGCAATGAAATTTTTAAAGTGAGGAGCATCCTACGCTCTCCGCACACTCGAGAAGACTTCGACTCTGAAACTTCTTTTTTATGATGCCCATTTTCAGCAGGAAGTATTGACGGCTGGACTTGGCTGCTGGGGAATAAAACACTATTGCCTTCCAAATTCAGAAATATAGTAAATTATGTGAAGTACGCTTGAAAACTACTACTGCTGGGACTGCAGATCAGCAGCATTACGATGCCTGGCTGAGGGTCGATATCCCCCCGCTTTCCCCTTCCTCCACACGTTTAACATCTGCCAAAACGTTGGGTTGAAAATATTTTAGATTTAACAGCGTCTTCAGTTTCTTGATTACCGGGTGTTCGACAGAACTCAATCCCCGTGCTCCGCGGTCAAACGCACAAGCTATTAATTCAAGCGATTTTGGAAGTCCGAGGTGGCGAGTTTGAGCGCGCCTGCTGCTTTACTTAAGTCGAAAGAGTTCGGTAACTGCGGCGTGCCTAGGGTGCGAGCGAGGGCCGGGGCCGGGGGAAGCATGGCTCCCCGTTATGTAACTCTATAGACTTTTTACTGGCACAATGAATGTGAGGAATTTAGGTCAAGGAAACAAAAGCTGGGTCTGGCTACGCATTGCAACGAGAGGAGACCACAAGCCTGCGGTCCGTGTTCCCAGAAGCTATGAGACATGAAAACCTCCAAAACACACACAAACAATATACATCCCATTCCCCCCCGACCCCTGCAGCTCAGGCCTGTTCCCATGCAGTGTTTGGGAGTGATTTGGCCGTCGCCCGTGCTTTCGTCATGCCACCCTGGGTTTTCACATTTTCACACACCGCCTCCAAAGATCAGCTGGTTGAAGTGCGGACAATGGACAGAGCTAATTGTTACCACAGGATTCCTGCAACTATAGGTAGACAACCAGCGAGGGGTCAAGAAAAATCAATCTCCCTCTTTCTTTCATACACACACACACACACACACACACACACACACACACACACACAAACACATGCAAATCACCTCGCCCGCCCAAAGCAAACTCCCACTCAAGTGCTGCTAACAGGGTAGTCTTTGTGGCCCGCCTGTCAGGTTGCGTTAGCGCGCTGCATCGTATCTCCAGAGACGTGGGGAGAGGAAAAGAGAGAGAGAGGGGAGAGAGGGGAGAGAGGGGAGAGAGGGAGAGGCGACTCGAAGCTTCCCGCTACGTTACAAGGCAGCGCATCGCTGGCCTGCCAGGCTGGTGGTACGAGGCATGTGAGACACAATGGAGGCCTTTGTGCCTTGTCATCTGGCTATTAGACACTCTCACATACAGGGGGAGTTGGTGGGAGAGTTGGGGGGGGGGTTCAGTTCAAGGATGGCGAATCATTAAAAACAGAGGGAGCAAGGGAGTGCAGGGTGCGGGGAGAGGGGGATGTTTGCAGAGAGGAGTAATGATGATGCATGGGAACTCACGTGGAAACTCGCCCTCCCTCCTTCTCCCTCTCTCTCTCTCTTCCTGCCTTTTCATCATTATTTTATCCCTCCATCTCTGACTGTGCATCTTCGCCTCCCTCGCCGTGGAGATTCATCAGCCCGTGGCAGATCCCCACAGGCCCGCTCACGCCTATGTTTGAGATCGCTTTCTGTGCAGCTATCGGACTCCCCCCTCCTCCCAGCGTCTCCCCCTTTCTTCCACTTAACCTTTTATTTCTCTCGTATCACGAGCCGTTGCTTTCAAGTGATGTGTGCGTCTCTACCCGCCCCTCAGATCACTGTGAACAAAAAGGTAAATAAAAAAGCAGGCCGTCGTTTTGGCTGGCTCTAAATTTGCTTTCAGTTTTTGGTATGTACACGTGTGTGTGTGCACGGAGGAGAGGAGACGAGACGAGAGGAGAGGCCTTACTTGGATCAATAATAAAAGATCTAAGACAGGATCTGAGTAAAGAGTGAAAACACACTGTATAGATGTACTAACAAAACCCCCCACTTTCAATCTTTCTGCCTCTTCCTCTTTCACACACACACACACACACACACACACACACACAGAGACATGAAAACAAAGCACATGCTGCTGCCCATCATCCTTTCCCCGGTCCCCCAGGACACTCATATTTTGGTATCTGCCATGGGAAACTGCTACTCTCAGCTCACCTCGCCATCTGTCATTTTCTGTAACTGTTGTCAAAACTATTGAAGTGCTTTGCGAAAACTCTTTCACTGAGAGACAACTTGCTTTTCAAGCCAAAACACTGGACAAGAGCTTTTGGCCCATCTACTGTTATCCACTATAAAACATCCTTTGAAATGTCCACACTCTTTTGAAAAAGATAATGAGTGTTGGGTTTTTCGCCACAACATCAAAGTCATAAACCAAAGTTAATTGAAGTTTTGATCTGATGGTGGCATTAGATGAAAAGTCAAGGTTTCATCCTGAGGGGGAATGTGAATATTCAAAACTCCAAAATTTCATGGCAATCCATGCAAAAGTTATTGAGATGTTTCGGTAAAAAAAAAATAAAACATCAGCTTCATGGCTGTGCTAAACGAAAAGTCAGGAGATCATTGACGTCCGTGGCCGTCTGCATTAAATTTGATCAATTCAAAATAGTTGAAATATTTCAGCCTGTGCCAAAGTGATGGACCGTCTGACCAAAAAATAAAAGCTTTCGCACTCAAGTGAAGCTATCAGTCACACTGCTGCGAGAACCTGGCACAAGAACCATTCTGCCAAACGCAAAAGGACCTGTTTTCTGCTAAATCCCTGAGACTTGGCTCTCTTCTTGGCACACCAGCATGCCCCGACTTCACCGCGGCCAAAAACAATTGACTAGCAGTAAAGATGTTTACCCATGCACCCAGTAAACAGGCAGTTAAAGTACAATGAGCTTGCATAGACACAATGCTTCTCCTAAATGAGACTGGAAGCAATGCAGAGATGTCACCAGCAGGGGTGTCAGTGGGCGTCTAATGAGGCAATTCTCTGACAGTAGTGCGGCTCCGGAAACAGCGAGAGAGCCCCCCGCCATCTGCTAATTACCACCTTGTTAGGTTCATTTGGCAACTCATGGTAACGGAATATCCTGCCTCATTCTGTGTGACAGGCAGTGAGAGAATCAACAGTTTATTGGCATCTCGGGGACACCCAGTGTCTTCGCTTCCTCTTTAAAATGGCAGAGAGAACAACGACATTAACAGTTCTGGCAGTTTTTGTTTTCAGGGACGCAAACAGAGAGAGAGAGAGGGGCATTCTGGGTTTCGCCACCGATGGTCTCATCCCCCCAAAACTCAAGCTCACGTTCACCGGATCAGTAGTGGGACCACTACCGCTGCCCTTTAATGCTTTCCCCTTTCAAAAACGAGAGATGCGTGGCGTGTTTTTCCCACGTTTGAGGCGAGCCTGGCTGCTCTCGTGGCCACCGTTCAAGCCGAGAGCTGTAATTGGCCGGTGAAAAGGAGCCAGTGTGAAGTCAATTAGTGGCTGCAGAGCCCAAGAGATTAATTGTGGATGGAGGTAGGCTCTGGGGTGAAAAACGTTACGTGAAGAAAAATCGATGTCCCCAATTGCCCCAATTCTCCCGCCCAGGTTAGATACGAACCTCTTAAAATCCAATTAGTTGGACTGTATCTCAACATAAGGTCAGTCTGCACAACCTGGGTGTGTTTTGTTTTGTTTTTTTTTGTAGAAAATGGCTAATGACCAGGCTGAAAACCTCCTTATGCAACATCCACTTTTTCCACAATTGCTTCACTGACATGGAGGAAAAAAAAAACACTCAGTCCTCGGCCAATTTAAATAAAAAGTTCAGCAGCAAAATGTGACAAAATCCTCCCAAAAACACAATACAAAATGGGATGAGGTGCTTGAGGAGAAGTGGCTCTTTACGGTACTATTTTGGGGCTTTCCGTGCCACAAGGACACCGGCAGTATCCCAGCACCCTTGGCAGAAAAGAACGATCAACCCTTTAAGCAGATAATTGAAAGGAACGGTCCTGCTACACATTGCGTGCAGGCTTAATGTTGCGGACTTATTACAGTCAATGTGATAATCATCAGCGCACTTGGCAAAAGACACAGATGGCGTCCCAAAGCACTCAGCATTCAGAAATATATTCTTGGCTCCGGATGGCTTGCCTGCTATTGTTGGCTGACTGTACTAAATATCCATTAGTTACATGTTTGAGATAAAACTGGCTCAGTGCTTTCTTGGCTCATTTAAGGGTACACACCTATTCTGTTGATACATGAGGTATGCGTGTCTACAAACTTACAACCCCAGAGCAGCCAGCGTGTGTGGGTGGTTATAAAGAATTACTGCTAAAAGAGGGGACATTAATTGAAGGTAACTAAACCTCCCCTGGTCACTGGGTTAAAAGAGAAAACGACAAAAACAACAAAAAAAGTGTTAAGCTTTTTTCTTTCCCGTGAGAAGTGACCTTGAAATTGTCCTTTCTAAGCCTATTGTAGCTTAGAGGAAGACATTTAACAAAAAAAAAAATAAATAAAATAAATAAATAAAGCTGACGTAAAGCTCATCTGTCCCTTTTGGATTCCTAGCCAGGGCAGGGAGGTGAAGGAACAGTCAAAGCTGCCCCCATGGTCACCCTGAGCGGGCGGGGCCCTCTCTCCGCTCTCCCGTCCTCTCCCTGTGATGTGGAGCGGACTGACAGATCGTGACATTAACCTCTCCTTCGTGCTGGTATCCGCACCCGACTGCTTCCCGGAGCACCGCTACCTGCCCTGCAGTCTGTCAGGTCCAGTGCAGCTCAGTGGACACACCCACCGCCACCACCCATTGATGTCATCCATTATAAAAAAAATAAGCTATGACCTTCAAGAGCTGACTTTTAGTATGTTAGAGGGGGAAATTATTGGGATGCTGTTTTGAATTATGAAGCTATGATGCCAATTTTGCTGAAATATCCCAACAGCAATGAGATGGATTGAATGTTGTGTAGATGCATTCGAGGTCAGCAGGAGAGGAATCCTAAAGAATCTTTCTGGCTTTTCCTCCAGCACCACCAAGAAGTTTGCATTTGTGCTTTTGTGTGTGAAATGTTCAAAACAACTTTTAAATGGATTGCCACGTGCTGACCGCCTCTAAGGTGGACGCTGTTTGCCACTCGAGAAAAAGTAAACAGTTCAATACAGAACCGAGCGCTCGGACTGGCGGCGAGCCGAGCGCCCGCGTCCCACAGTGCCGCCATTCAGCACCGAGCTGCAAAAGAAGAAACTAACAAACAACAAAAAAGAAAGTCCAGGTCAATACGGCAAGATGGACTTTAAAGAGCCACGCAGGCCTCCGTTGTCTGCTGCAGCCAGGGGCATTGTTCACGCATGCATTTTCAGTAGCTATTATGACCAGGCAGACCGAAAGGAAGGGGAGGGAGAGAAAGGATGAGAGGATGAAAAGATTTTTTACAAGGTATCTTTAGGCTTTTGCACCTGTCTCTCTAGCTCTTGCTCTCCCTTTCATCTCTGGGCTCCAATATCCCTGCAGCTCTGGTCCACTCTGAAATGCACAGCTCTGAACCTCTAACAGTGAGGTTAACCCCCCTGTGAGGCATACAAACAAGATAAAATGACTGGATGAAAATGCTGACACAATGCAGCAGAGCTCAGGATGGGAGGAGCGTGGTTATCTCTGTGTGTGCGAGTCTGTGTGTGTGTTTGCGCGTGTCAGCCTCTGAGCACGTTTCCTCTTCAGCCCATTGTTCGTTTGGTTGATCTGCTGCGTGGAGGCAGCCTGGATGCGATGCGGAGAAGAGGAAGTGCCTTCTGCACTGTGCATCATCAAAAGCCTGCTGCTGTTTGCCATCTCTGTGGTCTGATACCTCCGTCTGTCTATCTGCACACAGACACACACACACACACACACACACACACGTACACCTACTATACACGCACACATACAACTGCAAACACTTGGTCAAACAAAAATACCACTGCCACTGCACACACACACACACACACACACACACACACACACACACACACACACACACACACACACACACACACAATAGCTTCCAGAGAAGCCGACGGAGAAACAGATCAAAGAGGGGAAGAATCTTTTTCACATCATCTCCATGATAGAGAGTGATCTTTAGATCCCATCGTATGGGGAGGGAGACAAAGACTTTCATTGTCATCACTGGATCAGAGAGGATGGAAGGATGGGGAGAGCTCAATCAGTGCATTACTGAAGGATCGCGGCGAGAGGAACCATATGGAGATAGATGGAGCGGCGGCGGCAGAAGCAGCTTCTGCAGCTCTCTGGATTGGGGCCTCTGCAGAGCAAGTAAAGTGATGCGCTCTTAGCCTCGATAACTCGGCTGTCACTGACAATGTGCCGCCCGATGCATCAGGGAGAAACCCAGGAGACACAAAAGTCTCTCTATCTTGTACTTTTCCTCTCTCTCTCTCTCTTTTTCACAAACATATAAACACATTTTCACAAACATTTTTAAAAAGCAAAACTGTGTGGTATGAAAACTCCCCCACGGTAACATGCGGTAAAGTGATAACGAAATGTGTCAAGAGAGACTTACATGGAGCAGGTAACCACTGAGGTATTTCCTCTGATTGCAAACTTGTGTGACTATATGTGGTTGTGTGTGTGTGTGTGTGTGTGTGTGCAAGGCTGACTTCAAAGGCCTACAGTAGTCAGCAGTGATGTTTCAAGCACGTCTGCTAATAATATGCACACCAGAGCAGAAGGCATTGTATTGGAAAGCACCGCCCGAGGATCTGCATTTGCTGATTTGATGTGTGCGTCTCTTGTTGCCGGATGCCTGCCTCTATCCTTGACTCACACACACACACACACACACCACTGAACGGTATCCTGCTGACACGGGAACGCACCAGAGCTTTATTTGCATAATTAACGCTGAAACAATTAGCGAATAAATCGATTAAGTATTATGGCCGATTAATGAGCGAGAACGCCAACACGTTTTATGATGCAAAAGCTTTTCTCGCTTTCCTCTGACGTATGTATTTCTGACTTATATACCATTAAGGTTTTGGATCATTGGTCAGATTCAGTAGGCCAATAAAGTACCAATTACAGTGCTTGAATAAAGGCTGCTGGTTGTCATAGATGTCATTTATCATTTTTGTCCTGTTTCTGCATCAGCCAGCGATAAGTCCAGTTACTAATGTAACCTAGAACATCTGTGAGGCATTTCACCCCCACATTTACAGATTAAGACTGTAGATATGACAACTGATGGAAAATATGATGCATTGTTATAGATGAAAATTTTTCAAATTAGCGCTGCCTAATCCAGCTACAGTGTTGTAATGATGCAAACTCCAGAACATCTGCTCAGCAGACATTAAGGTGAGATTGTTTTATCAAGTGCTGTCAGTCAAGACAAGAGCAAACTTTAAAACTCAATTTTTCAAGGAAACATCGAGGAAAATCGATTTAACTTTTCAGAAAATATGGAAATTTTCACATCTCCAATTCGGTGAGAACTGGGCAAACTCCGTCTGCAGAGGAAGCTCAAGCTCAGCTGCAAAATGGGCCTCGTGGTGAGAATATTTTGTCAATAAAATAATATTTGCATGAGAGGGACACTGTAACTGAAAACACCCGACTGCTGAGGCCTTAGGTTGGTCTTTCATTTGACTTCCTGCCATCACCAGTGGCTGTGCCTTAAAAAGTAATTCCAGGAACAGGGAACACTATTCTCTCTCTCTTTCTCTCTGTCTCTCTCTATCACACACACACACACACACACAGTCACAACCTGATGCCCGTCGTCCATCTCCAGGAGGTCAGGTAGGGATGGTGTGCATGAAGAGAAACCACTCTCCTACATTACATCCATCCATCATGTGCTGGAGCCTCTGGCTGCAGGACAGGATACTCGCCTATCACTGAAATGAGTCAGCTGGCTGGACTTCAGTCATTTAAGCCCTGTGTCCACCTAACATCCCTCTTATTTAGAGGTGTGTGTGTGCAGAGAATAGTTAGAGTTATGGCGGAAGGTTACTGAGCGCAGGGGTAGGTGTGTGGCTTTAGCTCAGTGAAGCCTATGGACACTGCTTGGCCACTGGATACTGACATTTAGTCCGTGATTTATCTGTACCTCTTTGAAGGCACACACAAGGGACAGCTCAATAAGCTGGGCAGATGCCCAGGGAGGAGAGGGCAGCCACATCAGTCACTCAGAGCAGATGAAAAGGCTTTCGCAGCCAGACGCCAGAGAGCAGATATGAAGAGAATCAGAGGCAAAACCTCCCTACAACTGCTGAATGTCAACTGAATATTTACCTCATGCTGTTTTCAAGGCTCTCTCTGATGACTGAAATTTGTATTCTTCCAGCTGAACATAGCAGACGCTAGTTATGTTTAATAAATAATTCTTCCATATGACCGATGGACTGGGGGGGGGGTGAACTGGAGCGAATCAAAAAGGAACATCTGTGTTGCAGAAATGGAGTTTGACTGAGTCAGCCAACACCCTTTCTGTAAACACTGCAGAGCCTGCGGAGGGATCCCATCATGTGTTTATGTATTACGTGCATGCGTATTTGCAGGTAAGTGGGGGGGTGCACATGCATAATAACAACTCTGCAAATGTGTACTCAAGCTGCTCCCTATGCGTTGCTCTGCAGAGGCACAGAAAGAGGCTGCGGGTGCACGCCGGAAGGAAAACATACACATTTGTTAGATCCGCAGCCAAATGTCACAACGATCCAGCGAAGCCCCGAGCCGCTTTATTAGCATCTTGAAAATATGAGGGGGCTTTCTGTCAGGGGATGAAGGGTGCACACGGAGAATGTGGCAGCGGTGACACCCAGCCTGAGTGGGTGAGTCATGGTTTTGTGTTGCTCGGGGACTGATCCAGTCCAAACTGATTCAACAGAGCTGAGTCCTCTCCCCGGTGATCCATAGGTCTTTGTTATTAGTATGATGTCAGGAAGATAGCGCGCCGGAGCTTTCCATTATGAAGGGGGGGTGGTGGGTGGGTTTGGGGATTTTGTTGGACTGATTCGTTCCATGTGTGGTGATTCCAGCTGACTCACCGCGAGCTGCTCTCATCAATGCTGGCGTGCAGTCGCGCACAAACAAACAGAAAGGAGAGGTCAACCCCTCGAGAGGTGAGCCTTAAACAGCGCGGGGTGGTTTCAATCACGTCGGGGGCCGAGCCAGATCTGTGAGTAAGACTTATAAAAATGTAACCGATTGAGTGGATCAGAATCAACCAAAACATGACCTCGCCCCACAATACACCACCTCTCCTGACCAAGTGCACACGCACGCACAAAGCTGCAGAGATAATATTTCAGAGACATATTGAAATGTCAATAAATGCTTGAGGACATGGTCACCCCTGACCACAAACACACTGACTCACTCCCAGGGACTCACTCAATGATAATTATCTCCCAGAGATGCAATTCTGATCCACCCAAATTGAGATGAGAGGCAGTCAACAAAAAAATGCAGGGTTAATAAGAGGTCGATGTGGGAGGGAGGCAGAGGGCAAGATGGAGAAAAACACAGCTTCATATATATTTGGCGTGTGTCTGTCTTCATTGCCCCCTTGCACAACTTGAGCTGGAGGTTGCGGCGAATTCAGAGGCAAACGCTCCTCGCCTCTTCTGCGCTCTCCTCACACCCTCCTCGAGGTTTCTTTTGACAGCTGAAAGCTTCGCTCTCTCTTAGCATGGAAACGGACGCCTTGCTCTGCATCAAAACAACACGGCTCTTATGTGTCGAGTGCTATCAAAAGCGAGTTTTGGAGCTGGCAGCGCTGAAGGAGAAGAGAGGGGGAACAGCGTGACGGCGCCGAGTGACGGCTGCACACACAAGCCCGAGTTATTAAAGTGGATACCACCGCGCTTACAGATTCCAGGTTCACTTTACGTGATTTGTTTTATTATTTTATCTTCAGTCTGTGAACCCACAGGAGGTACTCAAGGAACGTAGTGTGGTGCTGACTAGGAGTTTTCTTCTGAAGAGCTCCCCGAGAGGAAAATGGCAGTTATTATACACCAACTTCAAAGATCACAAAAGAGAAGAGAAGATTTTTGGCCATCATAATTTCCAGTCCATCTCTGGGGAAAAATAAATAACAGCAGCTTCCTGCCTCGTCAAAGAGAAAATGCTTTGTTGGCATTTTAATTTTTTTTTTTTTTTGCATCCACTTAAAAATAAACTCTCAACAATGGAAGTGTCTGGGGAGAAATATTATGCAGTGTGGAGGTGGGTTGTCATTCATAAAAAGATTTTTTTGTGTGTATGAATGTTTCTTTGGGGGCTTGTTATCCAGAGCAGCACAAAGAGCACTGTACTCTGTGTGTGTGTGTATGTGTGTGTGTGTGTGTGTGTGAGCGAGAGAGAGAGAGAGAGAGAGCAATTTTCATGCGTTACATAACAGGAGTGAGGGATTATTACTCTGTTCTCTATTGTGCAATAATACCCCCTCAAAAAAGACAAATGCATGGACACAGATAGAGCAATGACCTCCCTGCATGAGGCCTCTTCCTCACACGTTCCCACAGGTGGATGAGCGGATTGAGGACCTGAGTCCCCAGGTGAGGGGAATCCATTAAGTTTAATTACTCAGACAGGCCGTCCCTTTATTAGAGCACACATCCCGGAGAGAGTGCAGCGAATGAGGATGCCAGCGATAAAGACAATGATAAATTTAATTAACTGTGAGATACGGCTGTAGGGAAATTCATACCACTCTGCGCGGTAATCCGCTTTCCCTGAGAATATTTCTGAACAGGATTATCGATGGGAGAAGGAGCAAAGAGCTGGCAGCCGGATGAGGACTGGCTGGGCTCTGTGGCAGGGCATCGTTCACCGAACGCAGTTTTCCCCATTAGCGGTCAGATTAAGCGAATCCTTAGAAAACAGACGGATCACAACACAGTCAGTATCTCTCATTAGTGTCACCTTTGAGAAAAATTGGAATCCGAATGTTGATAATGAATAAAATACAATATTAAACAAATACGACTGTCAAGAACTGCAGCGCTGCTGTTTATGAAAAATGCTTCACTTTGTATCTGCCACCACAGCCTCACTCGCACTTAATTATCAATTACTCTACACTCTGATTCATATTTATGGTTGAACTGTGGAGGCGCGGTTTGCTGCGTTTACACTCTGTGTCCTCGGGAAATAGTGCTAAACACTCGACTGGCTGCCTGCAAATGCTGCTTCATACATTTTCAGTACTGTACAAACTGTGAAACGGTCACGGAGATTAAACGGCTGCACTGTAATAACAGATAGCCGTCATCACGATTATGTCAGTCATTACTGAGCCATTTCCCTCACTTTGCACCTCGGGGGTTGATGCTGTGCTACTGCTCTCTGTGTGAATGACAAGTCTGTCAGGAAGCAGGCGTAAGGAATCTATTAGCGCAGATGAAGAGACAGCATGCTTTTGCGGTGCAACCCCTAATTTTCAATTACAATAGTGGATTAATAGCAATCAGCACACCCAGGTGGCGCCTGTGATTAGCTAATCTACAGAGGCATGCATAATGACATCTGTTCCACTCCACACCTCGTGCTAGCTTGCCCTGGTTAACACACTGTGGCGGGAAAAAAACGAGGAAGAGGAGGAGCGACAGAGGGAAACGCTTCCACGAGCAACCGTTTATCAGGAAAAACGCCCCAAATTGCAGGAAACGCGAGGTCACACTGCGACATCTGTAACTTCACCGTTCCCCTCATTTGAGCAAGTATCAGCGGCGAAGTGGGGAGAACAGAGAGAGGCAATTATAGACTAAATTTACTCGACTGAAATGGAGCGACATCATAAAACATCTCGGCCTGCTCTGTCCCAGTAAAGCCCCTCTCGGGAGAGCGCCGGCACATGTGCAGAAATCAAACTTTGGCACTTCAAAGACATTCTGCCACTTAATCAAGTCGACACAAACCCGTGGCAACGATGATGATTCGTCTTCAAACCATTTCGCTCCTAAGTGGACGCGCAAAGTTAAACGTTCACAGCCAATCTTCTTGATAGGGAGGGAGGGAAAGCTCGGAGCAGCCGCTAATTCAGAGGAATAAATACATTTTCAATTAGAGCGGCAGAGGCGGCGGCGGCAGAGGAAACGTCATTACACAACAGTCCGGTTTTCGTCACACGGCCTGGCTCGTACTGAGGCGTCAGTCACTGTTGACTTAACGACTTTTAACTAATTGCCTCTCCTCCTCGGGCCTGCTTTGACTTTGCCCGACATCTTCAGATCAAATACACTCAGAAAACGCAAAGATAATGAAACTGTACTGTATGGGGGCTGCCGGAGTGGAAACCAGTGTAATTATCTCTGCATGAAATTTACTGCCAAGGACTGGAACTGGAGCCCTGCATAATGTTTGATTTGCCTTTATCTTTATACCCTCTAAGACAGCCTGATGAAGTTAATGACCCTTTGACCTTTTTCTCTTTTAGAGCACAGAGGCGTCACATCGGAAGGGGGAAAAAAGTAGTGAATGATGAACACTCATTCATAATTTGACAAAACTCAAAATGAAACCATCTTTTTTATCTCTTTCTATTCAAGGCTGCCAGCGTACTCACATGGTCACAAAATACACATGACCATTAAATACAAGGCTCCAAGAGTCAAAGTCTTTTGAATAGTATGACTGTATTATTTATTTTTAAATGGCTTTGATAAATCAGGCTTTAGTCAAACCAACATATGAATAACGATAAAAACGGCTCCGGCACAAAGAGATAGAAACAAAGAGAATTTAAATCAAGAAGGTCCAAAGGAGCTGACTTGAGAAATTATTCAGCAAACCCGTACTGAGGAACACATTTTGGGGAAGGGTGAGGCAACATCGTTATGTAGCCGAAACTTGCACTGGGCCGGACTCTGAGGAAGAGTTTTCTTATAAAGCTGGCGAAAGATTTGAGGCCTCTGTCAGTCAGCAAGTCAAGATAAGAAAGAAATGGGAGGAGAGGGGGAATTCAGCAATGCTGTTTATCTCACTGAGACATCCTAAGACAACACAGATTGTTTTTTGGGGGGAAAATACGACTGTTTCTTTAAACTTTTGTTTTCATACTGTTGCCATGATGATTTGCTTTAATTTCTGGAGCAAATAATGCTCATGCAGAGGGAGGAAGGAATAATATGCTCGACCAACGCCAAGCTTGCAAAGACTGATGCATGACATTCGCATATTATCAGTGATCTAAAACCATTATAGAGGGAGCGTTATAGAGGGTGGTATATGAGGTTGTACCGGCATAGTGAGCTGAATACTAATATCACCATCCTCACAATGGCAATGCTGATGTTTAGAAGGTAATGTTTACTATGTTCAACACTAAATGAAACGTGAGTGCATCGCCAAAGAGCATGAATATCTGTATTTTATCTCCTTACACGCGTGAACAAGGACATTCCTATTTGTTTAACGTGTTCACATGTTTCTATTATATCTAAAGACACAGTTCACCTGCTATTACTTCGGGAATTCAGATCCTTTCAAAGAGTTAAAAAAGAGATTTAATTGAAATAATGTTTACAGCTGTAGAATAAAGGAGTACGGTGCAAGAACAATGAATCTCATGTAAAGTCGGGACATGCAGTCGAAGCAAAGACTTTTAAGTCGTGCACTATGAAGCTGTCTCTATTGTCAACTGGGAAAGCAGTTTTCTTTTATGGCCCTTGGGTCAGATAAGAAGCCGGCAAAAAGAAAGGTCCCTCAAAGTGACAAAGCATGCAGGAGATAAAAAAAAGTCTGCTTTAAAAGAAAAGCAGACGCAGGCTGTAAACACTAACAACTGCGGTGGCAGCGGCACGGCTCTCCTCTCGTTGCTGTTTTTCGAGGGCAAACCAAGTGATGAACCAGCCTGTGATTGATGTCACTTATATCTGTCCTCCTCTCCTGCCCCGCGGCACAATCACGCCGAGCATGGTGCGAAATGAACATAGGCTCAGATGTATGATATTGGCACATTGTTATGAAAAATGATAAAAGCGCTTTCAAGGTTTCGGATGAATGATAGTGAGAAAGAAAAAGCAAAAAAGAAAAGGGGGAGAGCCATAATTGAATTCTCCAAGGATAAATGTTGGAACGCCAGCCCATATTGAATGCAGCTCGCTGTAGGGTCCTTTTGAATGGGAATAATAAAGAAGAAGAATAGAAAACAGGCAGACGTGGGGAGGTGAGAGTATCAAAGATTTGCATCTTCTGTGCTATGATATCACTGTGTCAAATTCAGTTTGCCAACACTGCATATATTCAATAAAGACTCCACCGGCTCTTCACATGGCGTTTGGCTGCTTGGCATGCCATCCACCTTCATGCTCCATATAAATATTAGATGCGGTGCACACAGAGCAAGAGGTTCACTATGCTGCAAACCTGTCTGATAGAACAAAGACAGGTAGAGTCAGAGAGAGGAAAAGGAAGAGGGTAAGTCAGAATACAGACGTCAAAGCTGACTGTCAGTGTAATTGAGAAAAGGTAGTTTTCAGTCATTTGCCGGAAACAGAGAAGCCTTCGAAGCAGCACCGAGTCATGACGTCAGATTAGTGTCAGAATGGTTTCAATGGGCTGCCTTTTTCATTACTGCGCTGCATTCAAGCCTCAGAGTTGTTTGGTGGAGAGAGAGAGAGAGAGAGAAAAAAAGAGTAAGGCAATCAGCAGAGAGAAGCATCAATCATCCTGATGCCTGCTGGGGATTTCAATCCCGGTGACTGTGCAGATACACTGCGCAGGTTGTTTTGTCAAGAAGTAAAAAAAAAAACAAAACAGTGTCACACACAGTTCTCCATCCTGCAGGGAATACACATTGCTGCTGCTGTGGGACTGAAAGTACTTTATTCAAACAGGGTAACTGTGTAAAAAATAAACACACGAGATTAACATCTGTTTTAACTTGGGTTGAGTCTTGTTTTCCTCCAATCCCTCTGTGCAAACACGCTTTTCTAGACTACAGCTCAATCCATAAGGATGATGCAAAAAATTGGAAAGAGCTGCAAAAGTGATCATACTGGAAAGTTTGTTCTTCGAAGGGACTGTAAACACACGTCTCTGCCCATATCTGACTGAACATCGGCACCAGGAAATCAGTCATTTCACACATGCAGCTTTTGATATATACATACATATATATAGAGAAAATATATTAGAATCTATTTTCATGTCTTACATCAGTCCAGCTGGGCTCTTTCAATCAACAATAACAAGGTTCTTACTCAATCTTAAGCAGCCATATCACTGTATTTGCAAAGAACTTAAGTTGAAAAAGCTCTGAAAGTGAACAAGCTGTCCACCGTGTCAAAAATGACGGGTGCACTTTTTTTTTTTTTTTTTTTTTTTTAGAGGATCTACCTCTCGCTGCAGTTAAAGCGTGAAGCTGACGGTCATAGCAAATGGAGGGGATTATCGAGCTGAAGAAGTCGCTGGCACAAGAGCTTAAACGTAAAATATTGCAATTTACAGGTAGCGAGCCGGTAGCAACGTTTTCCGGAGTTTGCTGAACACCGATTTTAAAATGTAGAGGTGGGAATAGACCGTCTATAGGAGGATATTCTTGAGGCTGGTTCCCGGTGCTTAATCCCAATTTTGGTCCTACTTTGCACCCTTCTCCTCTCTGTCACTGCCAACAGAGGCATTAGGGATTTTTTTTTTACAGCAGACATTTTGACCTGTCCTCTCTATCCAAGTGTCCCAGTAAGCCATGACAGCGTGCACAGTACTGGGAATTCAGTACAACCTGCTCATTTCAACCAGCAGCCACCAACAAGCACGTGGTGATTACAACTCCTGCCATTCATACATATAATTATCAAGGACTTACTATAATGTATAACCATATGGCCTAATTTCCCTGGCTGTATGTGCCTGGATGATTGATGCTGGAGTGGCCGTACTTTATACACAGTGGAGAGCCTGTAGTTGGTGCACTTGAGGCCAATCAGACAACCCGCCCGCCTGCACGCAGAGAGGCCAAGTTAACTTCTGACTGTCCTTGAAAGCTGGCACCGTGCTATTCTACCGCGCCGTTATAGCTGGCTGGGTGAGAGCAGCCGCAGAAAGTCCTCAATTCTCGAGCTACGGGGGACCCTCAGGTCTTTGGGGTTTGCAGTCTGTCGCGCTCCGTGTGTGATTGCTCGCGGACAGGTCACAAAACAGACAGAGATCACAACCTCGTAGCGGTCTCGTGACCATTAAGATCGAGGTGGCCCAGTGAAGAGTTTCGTTAAATTTCCCCTCTCAGGGAAACAGCGGGGCCGTGTGACAGGTCGCCAATGTTCTGCTGCAGACAGTCGAATCACTACAGGCCCTAACAGGGTATTACTAGATGGAAATAACCATTTCCAGCACGACATTGCGGCTAAAAGAGGTGGGCATGCTGAGTTAACCTACTTAGAGAAAGGCATCTACAGGCATTTAAGGGGCAAAGAGACAGTCCATGAAGAAAATAAACAAAACCATGCTACAACTTGAGCCAAAGGAGCTTCTGTCTGTGCAATAAAAAGCATGAAAACACTCCATTACTGTTGAGAAATGAACTGTTGAGTTCATTTTTTTGGGTCACACTGTTGGTCAAGGAGGAACAGGGAACAGTGAATGCGAGAAATGACCGAATGTGAGGTAAGACGAGTACAGACAGATCTGTTAAGAGCAGGAAAAGAGGTTTAAGACTCAGAACAGGAAGTCATTGGACTCGGACTTTACTCCATTCTCACAGTGAAAGTTTACGGTGCAAACAAGGCCATGACAGACATGTCAAACATTTTTCAACAGATGAAAAAGGCTAACTGCTCTTACCTGAAGTGGTCACAGCCGATTTCAAATATAGATAGAAGAGGATCCACATGGAAAAAAAGAGAATGGAAAATAGAGTCAATCATCAAATTAATATTAAATGAATATTGCATTTATTGACACTGGAGTTTAGAAACTCATTATCAGATTGTAGGTCACAAAAACAACTCTGAGACATTCACCGAGTCGTCTCAAGATGATATTTAAAATAGCTCCCCTGACACAGAAACAGAGGTGCGACAGGTGAAACTGAAATGATAATTGACCCGAATTCTGACCTAATATTATCCCACTTGCCGGAAAGAGAAGTGGTGCCTCCTGAAATGATGACGGAGAACACAACACCTCTGCGGGAATTGATTGTGAGATCTGCCACATGTGCACAAACCACGAAGAGGACCCTCAACAGGTGATATAAATCAAATTACCAGAAGAAAAGCAGCACTATTCATATTCATCACACTGAACTGGCAGGCTGCCTTCTAACAGGACACACGCTGGAACATACAGTACAGCAATAAGGTGCCCTGTATAATCCTCTGCATTGAAATCAATTCAGGCTACGTGTGAGCAAATAAAACATCTTTATGGCATCAAACTGAATTCGAACAGTCACCTTGAGAAAAACTGAGTCTATAAAAAAACAAAACTTCCACCTATTGTTTTGGAAAAAATTTGTAGAAAAAGAACAACTACACAAATTTGACCTATTTTCTATTTTTCCATCTCATTTAATGCAACCTCAAAATAATCACAATATGCATAATATATTGCAGCACAGCGACACACAAGCATTTCTGTCCCCCATTTTTAAAAACAAAAAACAAAAAAACAAAGAGCACTGACAGCATACGTAGGATTTTCTATACAATACCTATCCCTATAGCTTGGCTGCAATGGTTTAGTGCTGAAGCGTCTTTTGGACAAGGTAATATTGCACCCTGGAGACTCTAAGAACCATCTGTGTGCACCAAAAGGAAGGTCAGACAACTCGACTTCCATTTGTTTCAAAAACTCATTACAAGAATACACCACAGTGAAATAATATGAGTGCAGCTGGGTTGGTAAAGTGCGGTAGAGAGGAGACGATCTGGTATCTCTCATCTAAGGTGCTTAAATTGTTCTCAGGCCTGCTCTCTGTAACATCGGATCTCTGTGCTTTACTAGAGAGTTTATCTGCACAAAACCAAGCACAACACACATAAGTGACCATTTCTGACTGGTTCAGCCCTTGGGTGGTGACCCCTGTCTGTATCAGACAGGTCTAAATTCTAATATCCGTCATGTCTCATTATGCCGTGCAGTTTTTCTGAAGTCCCACTAGTGAGATAGATATTAGATGCCAGCTCAGGGACCCTGAGGTGTTCTGCAGACGTTCTCGGAGGTGTGGACAGCTCGGAACGATCAGTCAGCCTGCAGACAACCTCTCCTTGTCATTACTCTCAGTGTGACTGTGTCGGGAGGGAGAGAATATTTTTTTTCTAACCAGCAGGCGTTCTCTGCGCACTCTTAGCGGGGCCCTCGGTCCCCCATCCATCTGCTGGCCGTCCCTCACAGTCATTAATTCTGCCCGTCCCCAGGTGGCTGCTAGTTGGTGCGATGTGATTAAGCTCAAATGAACCACCAGGAATAAATAGAAGCCTGAGCCCTTCGGAGGGGACTGGGGAGAGAGAGTTAAGAGAAAATGCTGACAGATCTCTCTGATCACGAGGTGTAAGGGACCTGTTTGTCTATGTGGGCTCTGGACCAATGACAAACTGTTCTGACTGCGGCGAAGGATGCGGTATGGCAACAGAAACGGCTGGTGTCAACTGCTTAAAATCTGATTAAATGCAACGACCTGGATGAATGTGTTTATATGAATACAAGTGTTCACAGCCTGTTCAGATTGCACAAACATGCCATACCAGCTGAAGGCCAAACTAAATCTTCAGAGGTGGATTCCCTCGGGTGCCAGCTGAGCAAAGTGCATGACTAAGCCTCCAATCGCTTGAATGAAAAGATGTCTGTCTTAGATTCTGATATATGCATGGAAGGATTACTGAATGGGTCGAGCCTGGACCACTTGGGCCCCTGGGCAAGAGCCACTGCTTAAAACTGGCACAAACAGTGAAAAAAATAAAAATAAAAGATGCCACGACGACCTGCAAAATGACTACAAATCATGTCAAATACACGTCTGTGCCCGGAGGCCTGTTGTCTTATCTTGGTCTGGAAAACCAGAGCGTTGCTAGTTCATCCAGTTTGGACAAGTCAATCCAGAGTGTGGATTAGCAGCTGGAGCGGTCCCCGTTCATCTCTACACAACCAAGGACGTTACCCACATTATGCATGGAGGTGCTGTTAGTGCATGTGTGTATTTCAGAGATGTGTGTTTTATAGTACAGAGTAGAAAGTTCATTTCCCCTTGTGGGATTAGTAAAGTATGTTTTCTTATATAATCCATCTGTGGATACACATAATATGATTTCATGATTAATGCCAAACAATGCTGAGTGTTAAAATGTTCCACAGCTGTCAGCACCTTCTGTTGACATGTGTCACGTTAGCAAAATGTCATTTCTTTAATGGATTTTGGTTCTGCCTCCATTGCTACTACAGTTGTTTGATCCATCTCTTCAATGTGTTCTCCAGCTCCCGATATTTGGACAAACAAGCTCTGATTGTCCAGCTGTTGGAGCTCATCACCCGTCTTACCTTTCCGTCCTGCTACCCTCTCGTGCTCCTCTGAGCTGCCCCTGCATTTTCCCATGAGAGCTATTATTGAGTGGCTCTCCAGCCTCTGTCCTCCCTCCCCCTCCCGGGGCGGCTCTGCTTGGGGCTCTCTTGAAAGGCTGTCAACCCTGCTCTTTCCAGTGACTCAGCATATTGACAAGCTGTCTGCAGAGTGGCTGGGCTGCACGAGCCAGGCGCCTCGGCCCGACCGGGTCTGAGTGTGCAGATACCACACCGGCCTTTTGAAGTGGACGTGAAGGGAATGCTATCAAGACTCGTCCATCTGTCCTGCTGGCTATTGTGTGCAGGGGTTTGCAAAGCTGAACAAAGAGCATGATGTCCGATAGCTCTGCTCACTGTTGTCATTGCTGAGTTTGGGGGGAGGTTGGTGAGAAGAGGTGCCAGTGCTGTGCAGGGGCTTAATGAAATGAAGACCTGAAAGTTGCAAGTGTTTCTGTAAGACTAATAATTTCTGCGTCCTCCATTGATGTGACGAAACAAGATCTGTGGTAAACGGGGGGAAGGTGCCCATCACAAACCCACGAGGCATCCCCTCCTCCCCAAGGTCTTTAGTTAATTACGTTTCGTTTCTGTGGCTCGTTTTCAGCGCTGTCTCCTCACAGAAGAGGGATTGCAGCGCGGCGCTATCATAGCCGTGGAGGCATCATTAAAACACAGATGGACCTGTGATCAGAACGTCTGCTGGGAAAGATAATGAGAGGTATGAATATCTATGACTTTTACGACCTGTCCCTGAACCCAGCGTGACACAATAGCACGTGCCCATCCCACCTCTTTTCTGTCTTTGCTCTCCAAAGCAGTATTCATCCTGAACTCCTCTTCCTCCTCCTCTTACTCACTCTTCCAAGATGTTTGATCCCCTCAGCCCTCAATTTGCAGGTCCAGTCCTCATAATCACAGCCACCTGGGCCTGTTTTGCCTCTGGTCTATGTTGCAGCATTTATGCAGACGTTTGATCTCAGATCTGGGCACAAAATCCCCACAGAGGCTTGGCAGGCACAAGTTAGTTTGGAGCTAGCAGCCTGTGCAAAACCCACTGTAAAATCAAATGAGTGAGGCAGGTTACATGCATATTAGCGTGTTTAAATTTATGCACAAGGTGACACTCTAATCCCTTAATCCATTGGATTAATATTAAAATTGCTCATTTCAAACTACTGCATTGAAGTGACTACACACTTCTGTATACAGTATATAAAATGTTTATGCTGCATGCTGGAATTTTTTTTAAAAAAGCACTTTGTATTATTTACACCAGCATGAGTAGTAGCTAAACTATTTTATCTTTTAAGGAGTGAATGTATAATATCATGCGCAGTCACCACTGCAAAGTACCGTGAAGTCACTACAGAAAGCTCAGGAGATCTAAAATCTAGGATCTGTTGTAGCTGTGTGAGCTGAAGAGATGAGGGGATCCAAAAAGGATTTGTTGAGTTAAAGTGAAACTCAAAAATCTTTGCAGCATCAAACACACACCTCCAGTTGGGTCGCTTAATTTTGTGGCTTGTGTTACCTGGTTATCGCTTTGGGTTTGTCACTTATGAATATATTTACAAAGCAAGTCCAAACGGCAAACGACAGCAGGGCATTCAGACACATTTCTGACGTGTCGGATCGCACTAAACAAGATTTGGACTCCAGAGAAGTGGAGGGCTGCACTATCAGACTGAATGCTGCAGGATCGGTTTGAGAGATATTTTGATTTCTTGTCCTCCACCATGTTAACATGTTACTTTTAAAACCCACAAGGAATCATGCCGCCACTGTTCTCTATGGTGTTTAGAGGGCTGAAGGACATCTCCATCTATAGCATTAACTCTACAGCAGGGGGCAGGCAGGCAGTGAGTGTACAGTTAAGATACAGGTTCTTCTCAGCTGGACTACTAGTAATATTGCCTTTCAGTTACATTATCAACTTGAACTACACTTGCATCGACGGAGACATCATGAGAGTCTGTGATGAATGAAATAAAATTGGATTCTAACCTTGGTTTTTCAGCCTTTTCAACGTTTTATGATCAAATGGTTGATTCGGTTTTATTCCACGCTGCAGGACTGAGGATTTTTTCAGGATGCCCCTGACAGTGATGTTATCCGTAGTCAAACCTTGAGGTGTTTTCTCTCGGTGCATAAACACACTGCGCAGTGGGCT
This sequence comes from Leiopotherapon unicolor, assembly GCA_036025355.1. Lineage (NCBI taxonomy): Eukaryota > Metazoa > Chordata > Actinopteri > Centrarchiformes > Terapontidae > Leiopotherapon > Leiopotherapon unicolor. Next base: position 184 of record JAVQJZ010119512.1, on the reverse strand, counting down.
ATTCGGGGGGACACGTGAGTCATGTCTTGTAAAGCAGAGATGCGACACAGTCCAGTTTTCAAGAGGAAATGCTAAAAAGATCTTTAACTCAGCTGGAGTGCACACTTATCATTGGTCAAAAGAGGTTGCTGCATTTTTTTTATCTCTTTCTCTCCACTGTAATTTTTTGTGTTATTGAGGAAGC
>JAVQJZ010119490.1:0-14807 GCA_036025355.1 Leiopotherapon unicolor | reverse complement strand
TTTTAAATCAGCCTCCAGATCGTTGCAGATCTTTTGTAATGTCAATCCACTAAACATCTAATCGTTTCAGTTCGAGTTGTTTGCATATTTTTGGTTTCCTACGTGACTTTCTTTGCATATTGATCTGCATTTTTGACGGACTTAAATCCTGAAGTTTGTCAGATGTCTTGTTTCAAAACGACGGGATGTCCAGTTGTTCACGTCAGATTAATGTACATTTCTCACACAGCTGCTGCACAGAGGAGGTCCCTTCATCAACTCTCTGCTGCATCTGGAGGAACTCGGTTTCCGCAGCTCGTCTCCGACTATCAAGAAGATCGCCTTCATCGCCTGGAAGAGCCTCATAGATAACTTTGCCCTCAATCCAGGTGAGCTCCCGACCGCTTTTCTCTCTGACTAATCCAGTTTCTCGGCTCTTAGATTAATCAGTTTCTCTCCTGAAGACATCCTGTGCAGCAGCAAACGTATGAAGCTCTTGATGCAGCCGCTCGCATCGATCCACGTCAGGACGGAGGCCCTGCTGCTGACCAAGGTGGAGGTCTGGTGGTACCTCGTGGTCCAACTCGGGGCTAATCTGTCGCCCAACTTCGATCAGGTTAGACTGGCTCCTCTTTCTCTATATTACTCTGACATCTCATTAAATGAAGCAGGAAAAGCAAGACATCGATCTCAAACTATGGCCTTTATCTGTTGGAATGATTTCTACACGCGTAAATAAATATTAAAAAAGTTGTGTAATTTCATTTGCTTTAGTAAATGTAGTTAAGTGCTAATCAAATGTGCATTTCTGTTTGTTAAATAAGAAAGAGATTTATGATTTTTAAATGGGTTTTGAATGAAAAAATCCTTCAAAATGTCTCACCTGACATCCTGAAAGCTGCAGATGCCTGTCTACGGTATGAGGATATGAGATACTTGAGTCTGGTATCATTTACTACCTCTTGATGTGCTGCAGAGTAAAAACATTGCCGTCTGAGTGAACAGTGTTTGTCTCGGCAGGTTTCTGTTCCTCTGCTGCAGTGTACCATTGGATCAGACTCCTCCTCAGTACAGAGCACCCTGTCCAGAGCTGTCAGTCAAAATGGTGCTGGTGCTCCTGGTACACCCAAGACTGGTACGTTTATACACCCCCCTCCCTCCACTCGTACAGCTGTGTCCTCTACAGTGTGTGAAGGAGTGAATTCATCTCGATGTGACATTAATGGAGATGTTCTCTCTGTTTCTGCAGGCACACCAGGCTTCAACAGCTCAGCCAACACGTCTCGGATGAGCCTGAACTCCAGCGTCCACGTCCCGTCCGCCTTCCCGTCCATCCAGCTGCTCGGCCTGGAGATGCTGCTTCACTATTTTCTGGGACCAGAGGTCATTGCCACGGCGACAAAGAACAAAGTCATCCTGAGTCTCGGTGAGTCAGAGCCCCACGTTATACACAAAAAGTCCTTCGAACCGGACCTGATCTGGCACAAAGTGGTGATCATATGTCACTGAGTGTTTAACTGCAGCTGCAAAGAAAGTCATTCTGGGTTTTATTGGTGTTATTCTGGAGTTTTTTTACTCCCACTAATGCCCTGGAGAGGGTTTCTATATCATTTGTGTGCTGCAGAATTCACATTCTGCTGCCTCTTGCTCGTCATCTTATTAATATTTTTTACTTTAACTCCCCAGAAAAGAGTAATACATCATTTAAAGCAAGTAAGAAGATGGCACACAAAACAGACATGGATGTGAACCATGCAGGATTTAAAATATCGATGAAAAACTAAATGTAAACACAACTTTTGTTTGCTTTTTTATGAGAAAACTCCACGGAGCACAACGTATAAGGGCTCCACACTCAGCAGTTATTTATGCAGAGCAGATGTGGAGTATTACAGATGCAGTCATACTTATTCAACAGGGTAACTCAAGAGACAACAAGGGCAGAAATGGAAAATAAGTGGTTCTTCTGCCGGTCTTACATCATGATGAAATAGCCAGTAAATGTTCTGATAAGCTTTTTGTCTCTTCACATCTCAGCTGAGCCAATCATAACTGTGTAGACAGGATTATGAATGCTTTTTCATTACAGCATGTTTTCTGTATGAGCCTGTTGTCTTTTCTCTGCAGAGCCTCTGAACCACCCGCTGCTCTCTGGAGCTTCTTCTTTCACCAAACACGCTGCCGTCCTCACCTCCAGCATCAGAGACGGGTTCATCAACGTCGGCAAAGACGCTCCAGGTGAACGTCCGAAATTCACTGTTCACTTTCTCTTCAGTGGTGTAAATGACATTTTCTTTCTCGTAGGGCTCATGGTTGTGTAAAGAGTTAAATTAAATACCGCTCCCCTCCTCAGTCACAGCATTTGGCAGCGTGTCAATCATTGTTACAAGAGCTGAATTAAGCCAGTTTTTATTCGGAGCTCCAGATGAGCCACGGGAGGTCGTGGTTGCGTAAATGCTCCGATTTCACAAACGTCTCAGTGTGACTTTACAGAACTAAAGAAGAGAAGTCTCACTTGGAGGAGCAGCGTTTGTAATGGCTGAGTTGATTTAAGTAAATCAAACGCTAATTTTTCATGCACTGATGTAACACGGTTGTAAATTAATGTCTCAGTTCAGCATTAAACACTGCAGGGGTCTGTGTTGTTTAAGGTTCCTGTGAGACATGATTCAGGGGAGATTAGAGAAACACAATCAGACAGCACTGCAGAGGGATGCCGTGTATGAATCCATGTCCACGATTTTCAGACTGAATTTAAAATGTGCACACCTTGGTTTAAAAAAAAAAAAAAGGTTACTGGTCAGTGAAATTTAAATAAGATTTTACACTGACGACGCTTTTTGCAGTGCTTGTTCTTATTTCCTTATTGAAGCAGCTTTAAACATGTTCAGTAACTTCTCTTTCTCTTCTGCTCCTCTTACAGACGCTCTGTTAACTCTCATCTGGACGAGTGTCGCCCGGTTTGTCAACTTAACCATAGAGTCTGGTGAGTGTTTGGAGAAGTGTGGAGAGAAGTATTAATGTTATGTGCATTTGTTTGGTTGATTTAGTCTCATTATAAAACCACTTCTCTGTGGTTGTGGCTGCTGCTCAGCAGGGTGGGGGTCTTGAAGCCGTGGTTCCCACCCCGCAGCTCCACATAGAGCACTCTGATTGGGTCTGAGCTCTGTCATTTGGGAGGAGGACCGGCGAGACTTCGTCCTCGTCTCCTGGCCGACCCACTCTCACTATCATCAGTTTAAGTCGGAGCGTTCGGATCATTCGTGGTCTGAAACGCTGTGAAGAGAGAAAATCTCTGAGGGGTCTGTCCCCGATGATGATCTCTTAAAAAAGAAACACGCCCGACTCAAGCAGAGATGAAAAAGATTCAAATGTTGGCGTCTGTGTTTCAGTGGGCAGTAAGAAAGATCGTCAGGGCTGTGAAGTTCTGACGTTGATGCTTCAGGCTCTGCAGAGCGTCGTCACCTCAGAAGCTCTGCCTGCAGACAAAGTCCTGGTAAGACAGAGAGAAAAAAAATAAACCCTGAAAGTCTGACGTACTCTGCTGTCATGAATCTTTACTCACTGCACTGAATAAAAATGTTTATCGCCTCATTTAAATGTGCTTTTCAAAGTCACTAATAAGAAAAGACAGAGGAAACGCATCACCAAGTAGTTTTGAATTATCTAAAAAAAAAGCTTACAGGTCTGAAGTGTGTCATTAACATTCGAGCCTGATCCAGACCTGCGTCTCAAACATCATTTTGTTTTTTTAGCTGGCATATTTTTTTATTTGTTTGTCTCTTTTGGACATTTTTTCAGTCATTTTTATATTAATTTACAGTTTCTGTGACTCTCTTCATTCGCTGACTTTGAACTTATTTGACTTTCTCTAAATTGAAGTTGTTGACAGTGAAATAGCTAAAATCCAAATGTCTCTGCTTCGTTTGTCTTTCGCCTCCAGATCCTGTTCGAGGCCACGGTGAAATCGATTCCCCAGAGAGTTCTCGGCTCTGCCTCCTATCAAGTGGGCAAGATGGATGTGCTGAATGTGAGTTATCCACTATATTTTCATGGATCAGTGTTCATGGAAATGCTCTTAAAGAGAGTCTGTTAAACGTTGTGCTTCTTTCGTCAGGGGACACCGGCTCTGTTCCTCATCCTGCTTCTCTACAACAGCAGCATGCTCGCGGCCTACATCGAGGACGAGAGGTGGGTCTGATGTTTAGTATTTATCTACGTAAAACGTCGGGTTTAATCTGACCTCACGTCTGGAGTTTGGTTTGGTCTTAATCCAAGATAATGTGAAAAAGATCCATGCTTATCTTTTTAGTTTTGAAGTTGGTACTGTGGTTATTAGCAGTCAAGATTACAAGTCAAGTCCTTTTAAACGGCTTGTTAATGTGTTTTCTTACAATTTCCCAAAAACCGCATTGTTTTTTTTGTTGTTTTTTTTTTTTTTCACCTCCTGACTTCAGACTGAAGGCTGGTTCCTTTCATAATTAATAGTAATAAGTGTTGAAGCACTTTTAAATACCATCATTCAATTATTCACAGTAATAATAGTCATGTTTTGATAAAACACACTAATACATTGTTAATATGGGGAGAGTTGTTGTCATAGATGGTGATTTGGTGCCCTCTGGTAGTGCAAAAATAAACTGCAGGATGAGGTTGAATTAATCCAAATTAATCCATTAATTTGTTTTTTCCCTCATTTAAAAACATTTAAACATTTAATTCAACATTTAAAAGGCCTGAAACTGAACTGCAGACTTACTACAATACAATTAATTTGTTTTTATCACTTTACAACCTGTGAGCGTGCTACCTGATGTTTTTCTGTCTCCAGGTTTTTTCAGTGCCTTCAGACTCTGGTGGCCTGCGGGCTGTCGGGCCCCACGTCCCCTCTGGCGTTTGCAGAGGCGGTGCTGGGAGCCATCAGACGCAGCGGAGTGTCTGTGCAGAACAAAGAGCAGCTGTGGAGGATGTGGAGCGTGGTGGTCGGCCCGCTCACCGACACCATCACTCAGGTGGGCGGAGGAGGCGTCGCTTCACCTGCAGGAGTGTGATCGATCACCAATGTTTTCATGTAGTTACGTATTTGACAGAGGACACAGATGAAATAAGGGAATGATTGTTGACTATTAAATTTTAGTGTAGTGTTGTTTTTTTTTACCTGAATGAAATAGATTTATACAGAACATGAGACTCGATCACGGAGGAAAAACTTGACTCTGCAGTAAAAATCTGACATCGTTGCTCAGCGAGGATGCCAGCGGAGCACTAAATGAATTTAATCTGACACGAGTAACATTTTCAATCACTTCTCCTTTTTACAGTCTAATGAAGTAAACCAAGGTGACGCTCTGGAGCACAACTTCAGTGCCATGCACGCCGCTCTGTTGTTCCCCATCACGCACCTGCTGCACGGCGCGTCGCTACAGCAGGTCTGTTTTTGTACATTTAACCACTGTTCAAAACGCTGGTGTCGCTTTTAGCAAAGGAAATGACCTGATTTTGATCCCTGCGTTTGGTCCAGGCGGCCCAGAAGTCGATGCTGTCCACGTGGTCCAAACTGTACAAAGTGTTCGCCCGCTGCTCTGCGCTGGTGGTCACAGCCGAGGAGAACATCTGCTGCGAGGAGCTCTGTGCAAAGATGACGGCGGCAATCGACAGAGAAGCATTAAAAGTGAGTGGAAGAGCGAAAACTGCCATCATGGTGAAGTCTATAATGTTATGTGAACGTCTAAAATATTTATTTCAGCATGTAGTTCAACAATTATAGCAACCAGGGGAAAATTATAATTTCTGAATTTAGTATAAAATCAATCCCTGCAAAATTGGAAACTTACTCATTGAAACATGATTATATATATTAATCTTGAAAAAGTCAGCTCTACTTAAAGGTTGGGAAAATGTCTTTCATTTCTTTTGAAACCAACCCGTTTTGAAGTATCGATGCCGTCTGATCTTGCAGGTTCCTTCGACTTTAAACGCTGTCTCCAGTATCCTCCAGGTCATGGTGGAGTGTGTGGACTTCTCACCGTACACTCCTCAGTTTCAGCAAAAACTGAAGTGTAAGAAAACTTAATCTGACCTGACTTCAGTCTTCACATTTACATAAAATGGAGAATTCACTTTTTTTGTCTTCACTGTTCACCCTCCAGCTCCTCACACTCCAGTGAACTGGATGAAAAAGAGGAATAAGGTCCTGGGGAATCTGTCCACCTTCCAGTCGCTGCTGGTTCAGTGTCTGGAGGTTTTTCTGGAGGGTCCTGAGGCTCCTTCTGAAGCCACCGGGTCGGCCTTGGTCTCCATCCTGTCTGCTCTCTTCACCAACCTCGTTCTCGCCGACACCATCAAAGAAGCTCTGACTTCCCTGATCCAGCCTCTCACCCTTTTATACAAACAAGCAGCCAGCGAGCCGCCCAAGTTCACCTCGCAGCTTCTGGGAAAGGTGAGTTCATCATCAAATGTGTACGAGAGCAGCATTTCGACCTGAGTACCTGAAACATTTAGTCCTTTTTCATGAACTAAAAAGGCTCCTGCAGCCTGTTGTTGTGTATGAAAATCAGACAGATTAGTCTGCTGATGTTCGAGTTTTTATTTCTGTGCACTGGATTTCCTTCTCAGTGAGACCTGGACTTCGTCACTCCATCTGCTGCAGACCTTCTTCTGCTCCATGTCCAACAAAAACAAACACAAATACAGTTTGACAGTGCAGGCTTTTAGAAACAGCAGATGAACCACTACTTTACCAAAATTCCCCCCCAAGCGTTGACATTAAAAATAATGTCCCTGAACTTCATTTAGACTTTGGTCCTTGTGGTGGAAAAGCTCGGAGTTCCTCCAAAGGTTCCTCGTCACAGGGGAAAGTTCTTGTGGCTGAAAGGTGGCTGTAGTATTCTTACTTTTAAGAATTTTAAGCAATAACTATCTCTTTTCTCCTGAAGTTGGAGAGGCTTCTCGGCGAGGTCCTCGGCTGCCTGCAGACTCGCTCTACGTTGGCGTACGACGACGAACTCCTGGCTCTGCTGTCTCCTCTGCTCTGTGTGTTGTTTCCTCACAAGAACAAGCAGCTGCGCACATCTGTCGCCCACTTCTGGAACTCCACCTTCGCCAACTCGGTCAGCCTCGTTTACCCCGATGAGATCAGGTGAGGCACATTTAATGCTGACAAGTCCAAATGTGTGTGTGTGTTTTTTATTGTGATGAAGATGACTGCATCTGGTTCATGTTCCTCACAGTGGTAGAGTTCAAATGAAGCAGCAACTTCATTTAACTTGTCTGTTTTTCTGCATTTTTGTCTTGATGTCTGTCCCTAAAACTTTTATGGATGTACTTCCCACTGTTTGGTCTGACAGCAGTCTTATTTTGTCTTTGCACAGACCGATATTGAGCCAAGTGAAGCAGAAGACCCCGATCATTCTTCCAGGTTTCGAGGTCGTCAGTGTTCCCGATGAGCTCAGTGGACAGTATTCAGTGAGTTTCTGTTACTTTAATGTTTCGATGTCGTCCTCTCTGTTGTCCTCATTATCTGTAGCTGATCTTTTGTGTTCGTCTTCAGAGTGAAAGTTCTCAGTTGGAGACGAAGCTCAGCGGGATGCCAGTTTCATCGGTGGGGAAGAGAGACTCGCTGCTGGGAAAGACGCCTGAGCTGAAGGACAAGAACTCCACCAAGACCTCCAAGCCAGTTTCTGTAAGTTTAGACTGAGAACAGACGGAGCTTTGTGAGGAATACAGCGTTTTCTTGTTAATTTATGTATTTTTTTATAATGACTTTGCCAGCTGTGTTATCACTGGCAACATGAGCTTTTAAAAACACTCCTGTAAAAGATATTTGTCTGTGACTTGTTTGGTTTTATTTCCTGTTTTTAAATCACTCATCTTCTTACCAATTGCACATCTGGTTTCCATTTTCTTTCCTTCAAAAGACAAAGCTGGACTTTGGCTCTCCAAAGCCCCCTCGCAGAGAGATTTTGGAGGAAGAAGCCTCCATCGATTTTGTCTTTATTCCTCCTGAGACGAAGGAGCGAGTTCTGACGGAGCACCAGAAGGAGGTGAAAAGGACTAAAAGGTTGGTTGTTCTGTAAATTACATATGAAACTGTCTGTTGTCAGTTTCGTGTTGAGCTCATGTTTCTTTCTCCGTAGGGTTGACATCCCCGCCATGTACAACAACCTCGATGCTTCTCTGGATACGACGGTTTTCACCCAGTACACGCAGAGCCAAGAAGACTCCCTGTAAGTTTTCAGCACCTGGTGCCAGAATCAGGATGAATCTCTGCTTTCTCATGAAAAACACGTCATTCATATAATAAATCTTTTTTTTTTTTTCTACAGGGACAAACTGCCAACTGGACAAGCTGACAAGATTACCAAAGAGGCTTCTGGCACGGTAATGAAACACACAGTCTCTAACATGAGCAGATCCCTCTCCAAACAAATCCAACAAGACTCTGTTGGGGGTTTGTTTTATCCTGTTTTTCATTCTGCCAAAATTTGAATAAAACAACCTCCTTTTTTTTTTTTATTGCTACTTGGAGCGCTTTCTAACCAAACCAGCCTGCATGTACACTACAGACTCAGTGTTAAATTCATTAATCATGTCACTTCACTCACTGATACCTAACAACAAACATGGATCCTGTTCCAGAGAACTTATCCGTACAAATAGCTCAATACCTTTTCAAAATAGCAAAACTTTGATCATCCATTTTCCAGTTTCTGGTGCTTTTTTTTGGGCTTATGTTGGTGTGGCAGCAGGCAAACCAGCCGTGCCCCCCAGCTCCTCTTGGGGAGGGGGGCTACTGAGTAATCTCAAAACAGATGCATAATTTCTCCGGTATGTTCTGGGTTTGATTCAGTTTCCTTACAGTCAAACACGCCCAGAAATATCTCCCGTGATGCGTCAGGGAGGCAGCAGGGGCTGATTACAAGTTTGTAATCGATCGCAGAAGCTCCACTTTATTCTCACAGTGCAAAAATACATTAATACAACGCTGTGAGGGTTTGGATAGCATTTGAGAGCAGTCCCTGGTTCATAGACAACAGAAATAAGCTGCTGTAATGATCAATATTACTGAAAAAGTATGAAGAATTTAGTTTTCAGCAAGTTGTGTGATGTGAATTTACAGGTTACTGACTTTTCACACTTGGAAAACATCAGTTTTCCTCCACTTTAACATCTTTTTATTTATCTTTTCAGACAGAAATACTTACTTAGATTTGGTTTCTTGCAGGCTCCTCAGGAAGCTGTGGGAAATGAGGAAAACACTGAAGTTTTAACAACAGAGACTCAAGACTATGCCAGCCCAAAAGCAGCAGAGAAAGTTGAAAACCACGAGCAAGAAAAGATGATTCCTGAGTCAACAGATGTTTCTATGGAGGATGAGGATGCTAAGATTGATGGAGCTGAAGATGTGGACATGAAGTCTAAAGAAGACATGAGTCCTAACATCTCTGGCTCCTCTGATTTGGTCTCGGGGACTCCACAGAAACCCAACAGTCGCCGTCAGTCCTTCATCACTCTGGAGAAGTACGCAGAGGGAAAACCTGCCAGCCCCAGCAGTGCAAACTCTTTCACAGGTCCTCTCGTAAAGACCTCCAACAGCCAAGATCGCCCCGACTCCAAGAAGACATCGTCCTCGCAGGCTTCATCAACATCCACTGGTCCAAACTCTCAGGAATCTCAGTCGGGAAAAACTAACTCACAACATCCTGTGAACGATCCTCCGGAGTCCCCTCGAAGGCCAAAAGACTCTGGGATGAAAAGCGAGCCAGTCCGGCTGACTGACAGACTTCCCAGTGACACAACAGATGAAGATGTCATCCCGGACACTCAGACTGAAGGGGAGGCCAAGGACAGGACGAAAACTTCCTCAAGCCAGGAAGAAGATTCTGAACAGATTGCAGATGATTCTCAGTCCTCTGTGACTCAGACTTCTCCAGGCGAACCCAGAAGGTCCGGACGATACAGAATCAGACCTCAGCTGCCTGGAGAAAATCCCGAAGAACAGGAAGAGAAATACAACAGCTACAAAAGGCGACGCTCTGGGGAGGAACCTAAAGGCAGTTCACCGCCGAACGCAACGCCGAGCCGGCCGAACACGAGAAGTAAGCAGGCGGCCGAGGAGGACAGTGGCAGATTGCGAACGAGGGCTCAGAGAGAAAAAAGCGACTCGAGCCTAACCAGCTCCCAGGGCATAGCGCACAAGAAAGCCAAATTATACAGCAGTTCAGAGGACTTCCTCGATAACCCTGAACCCAGAAGGAGAAGCGCCCGAGAGTCCAGCCAGTCCGATAACGACAGTCAGTCACAGGGAAGGCCCGGGCGGCGGAGCAGATCATCACAGGAGACCAAGGAGGAGGCTGGAACGAAGAAAAAGGTTCTGCCGGAGAAAGAAGAGTCCAGCCAAACTGCTAAATGTGAAATTGCAAAACAGCTTGAAAAGGATGATAAGAGAGATCCTGAAGTGTTCAGTCCTTCCCTTCAAACTGGTGGCAAATCCCAAGAACTTGTGCAAGTAGAACAGACTGAAAAAGATGGAGATTCTTTAACTATGAGTTCTCCTCAGACTGTAAACAAATCCCAAGAATGTGACCTTGTAGGACAGACTGAAGAAGATGGAGATAAGCTAAAGAAAGATTCCCAAATAGACACACCTTCTCCTCAGACTGCTGCACAATCCCAAGAGTCGGAGCTCAAAGAAAAGACCACAAAGGAAAAGGAAGAATCTGAGTTAGTCGCTGCTTCACCAGCTAATGACGACTCCCAAGATGAAGCAAGCGCAGCCAACAAGGTGATGGATAAACCAGAGGTCAGAGGCAAAAGCAAGACAAGAGATGGTACAGATGGCAACTTGAGTCAGGAGGACTCTCAGGTGAGCGCACCCACAACCTCAGACAGCCAATCTCTGCGGAGATCCAGAAGAAGCAAGTCGTCATCTGAGGCAGCAGAGTCTCAAGAGATCAGCGAAAGCCAGGATTCAGTAGGAAGCCAGACCAGGTCCAGTATTGGAGGCAGGACCAGAAGGAGCAAGGTACATGGGGATCAGGCAAAGTCGAGTCCTGGTTCAACCCCAGAGAGCTCTCAGTCGTTAGATACAGAAGCAGAGTCCTCTCAAGGCAGAGGCAGGTACTCGAGGAGAAGATCCTCTCAGGCTTTGGTCTCCAGTGTGGAGTCCTCAGAGTCTGAGACGCCTGAGGCCAAAGAAAACCGTCCCATGCCCAAAAAGAGAGGAAGGAAACCTCGTGCATCCCTTCAAAGTCCTCTCACTCTCGAATCTAAAGAAGCAGCCGACAAAGACACGGCAAAGGGTGATTCTGATGCTTCTCAAAAAGCAGAGACACAAAGCGTAGAAGCAGGAAATACAACAGATGTAGAGGATTCGCAAAACACCCAAGTTCAGGTTTCTGAAACGCTACATGTTGAGCAGCAAATTAGCGAAGAATCACCAATGGAGGTAGAAACTGAGGCCGACAACACAGAGAGCAAGTCGCTCAGTGTGTCACCTCACAAGGAGGAGGAAAGAGAAACAGACTCTAAAACAAACAGTGATGAGGAGCGAAGAGAAACAGACTCTAAAACAAACAGTGATGAGGAGCAAAGAGAAACAGACTCTAAAACAAACAGTGATGAGGAGCAAAGAGAAACAGACTCTAAAACAAACGATATTACCTCCGCACAAGAAAGTGACTCTGGGAACTTGCAATCTGCTGAAATGCCTGAACCATCTGGGATCGACACTGAGCAAACTCTGGAAAAGTTGCCTTGTGAGCAGTCGGCTGTATCTGCTGTGGACGCTCGGACAGCCCCTGATGAGGCCTCAGAGGAGAAAGCTGAAGTACCTGAAGCCAGAGAGACTATTACAGAAAAGCAAAACAGTGATTCAGATTCAAACCAGCAGGAACATCCAGCTGTTCCAGAGGAGGATGCAGCCGAAGAGATTCAAGGTTCCTCTTTTGGACAAAACCAGACGGAGGCTCCAAATGTCGCAGACGATTTTTCAAAGCAGGATGAGGTGGAAGAGTCTGCTTCCGTCAAAGAAGAGACATCAACAGGTCAGCACACAGAGGCCAGCGACGTCAACGGTATCGCACCTCTACAGGAGAGCGATAAAGACGACAAAGCCCAGCAGGTGGAGCATCGGGAAGAAGAGGAAGCTCGGACCGTCAGCACTGAGAACAACGTGGTGGCAAACCTGGACGCTGCTCTAGCTGATGTTCGTGATGCTTCAGAATCGACAAGCAAAGATGTTTTTCAGGGTTCTCCCATGAAGCAGAAGGACCTGGAGGCTGTGATGGGGGCAGATGTCGGCCAAAGCCCCAGCGGTGGCAGAACCAGAGGAACCTGGTCTCCTTCAGCCTCCCCGTCGACCAGTATTCTTAAGAAGGGCCAGAAGAGGCCGCTGGAAGATGAGACTCCCTCACCTCTCGTCAAAGTAAGAGACATCGCACTTCAGTCACCATAAAAATCTCAGCTCATTTGTGGTCGTAAGATGGGAGAAAGAAACGAGTTTTTTTTCCATTTTCATTTTTCAGTCGAGGCGAGTGTCTTTTGCTGATCCGATCCAACAGCAGGAAATGGCGGACGACATCGATCGCCGCAGCCCTGCCGTCAGAACCAGCTCCCCCAGGAGGTCCAAAGGTAGCAGCCTCCCGCAGCCGAAGGTATGAACGGGGCCTCCAGAGTTTTTAATGACAGTATATCTGATCCTCATGCTCTGACCTAACATGACGCCCTTCTGCTCCTCCTTCCAGTATGTCACTACTCCAACAAAGGGCCGCCTGGTCTTCAGTCCCAGAAATCTGCACAGTCCAGGTTACAGGAGCTCCAAGAAATGCCTGGTATGTAGATGAATGAAAAGCACTTGATTGCACTATTGATGAGTGCAGCTTTTAATTGATTTAGTTTGGTTCCCAGTTAGAGGTGGTTGGTGCTAATGGTGGATGAAAACCTCTTTTTTTTTTCCAGATTTCTGAAATGAGCCAGGAGCCGCGGCCCGACTCCAGAGACTGTATCTACCCTGCGCTGGTGGGCTGCTCCACGCCTGTCGAAGCTGTGCTGCCTCAGATCTCCTCCAACATGTGGTGAGCACAGCAAAGGGTTAATAAAAGAAAAAGGTTTTATTATTGGGGGGATATCCTCTATATGAAGCATAAATTGGGAAGAAATTGTGATGTCCTATCAGGACTATTTATTCGTAACTGCTGTCGATCCTCCTCGTAGGTCTCGTGGTTTTGGGCAGCTCGTTCGAGCCAGAAACATCAAAACGGTCGGTGACCTCAGCGCTCTCACTCCCAGTGAAATCAAGACTCTGCCAATTCGCTCCCCAAAGATCCCCAACGTCAAAAAGGCTCTGAAAATCTACGAACAGCAGGTATGTCGGCAGATGGACGGCTGAAACAGGATGACAGGTGTTACAGAAATTCATGTCAACGTCTAATTCTTGTACTTGACATCTGAACAATTCTCCTCCAGCGTAAAGGGCGAGGTGGTGACGAGTTGAAGAGTTTTGATGAAATGGAGATGATGACCTCTGAGCTGGAGGAGACCAGTGCTCCTCAAAACCAGGACGAGGAGGATAAGATCTCCAGCGAGACTCTAGGTGTGTGAAAATCCACAGTATTTGTTGTTTGGGGTTACATGGTGTGACTGAAATTGGAAATCAACCTTAAAATAACTTGAGACTTTGTGCATAAGTCAACTTTTCATGGATTCGTTTACTTTAATTAGTTTATTAAGTTTAGATCACACACTTCTCCAGTACCTCTACGGTAAGAATGAAGGTGAAGTCACTTAAGTCATGAAGACTGAAGTTGAGAAAAACTGTTTCTTGGTTGGGAACGAGGACCAGAACTGGCTCAGTGGCCTGGACTTTCTCCTTTGTGTAGCTTCATATTTACTGCATAAACGTAAAATTGATCACCTTGCAGTTTTTTATTTTTTTTATTTTTTTGTTATAATAACATCATCTCTCTGTTTGCAGCGACAGAGCTGGTGGACGAGCTCGTTCCTGCAGATGGGAGGTCGGAGCGAGACGCCTCTTTGAACACGCCGGCCGGACAGCAGAGACCCGGAGGGCCGCTGCACCCGGAGGCCCTGCTGTCGGAGGTGGAGGCCCTGACCTGCAGGATGACGCCGTCGGAGCTGAGCGGCTGCTCGCCGCAGCAGCTCGTTCAGATTCACGATCAGTTGGGAGGCATGATGAAGCGCGTGGTGGTCGAGCTGCAGACGCGCCTCTGCCACACAAACGGTCAGTCCTGAAGCAGGCCGACGCCTCTGCTGGATCAGACCTCTGCACAGGCGGAAAAAGACGAGTAAAGAGACGATCTGTGCGGCAGAAACCTGCAGCAAAGGACGACGTTTCCTTTTATCCAGCCGGACTTCGTGTGACATGAACAGATTTTTACTGAGGAGGATTTTATGGTTTTTATTTTGATTTTTCTTTGCTGAAGTGTTTTTTTTAACAAATGCTAGCAGCACTTTGTTTCCATCTGTAGCTTAAGCTGTTGTGTAGTTATATGATTTTAAAAAACACTCAAAGGGAAGCACAGCCACACTTTTTTTAAGCTGTGTCAAAAGAGAGGAAGAAAGCATTTTTTTGATAGTTGGTCTCAGAAGGATGTTTTCTTACTGTCTGAGACTGAGAATATATAGAGATGAAAAATACCAGTTTTTCCTCGACGTGCTCTGACATGACAACTTTTTAATTTTGTACATATGTTTTCATCAACTCACTTCTTCACAGGCCTGTTTTTTTGTTTTAAGGTTGTTTACAACTCAACTCATCAGTGTTCTTGTATATTTTGTAGGATTTCTTTGTAAAACCTTTTCTGTCATTT
>JAVQJZ010119462.1:0-10361 GCA_036025355.1 Leiopotherapon unicolor | reverse complement strand
GTCAGTAAGCACAACCAAAATTCATACATAAGGCGCACCGGATTATAAGGCGCACTGTTGATTTTTGAGAAAATATAAGGATTTTAAGTGCGCCTTATAGTCCGAAAAATACGGTACACATGAGATGCACTGATGGGGTTGGATCTGGGTTGGAGATGTAAGTTATATGATGCAAAACAGGGACAAGTACTCTTGCTTTATTACTGTTCTTGAGATTTCTTACATATTTTTTTCCAATTTTGGGGGGACACTTTTTCCTTTTTCCTTCACCGGTTTGTTGTATGTTGTATGCTACACAGATTATAAAGCTCCTTGAAGAAAATTATGATTTGTGATACTGTTCTTTATAAATTTAAACTTGAAACTTTAACTTGAATCTGTTCACAATGGCAGGTGATCCTGTTGATGTTAGTGGGCATTCCTTTTATTTAAAAGTTTATCCAATTAATGTGCATTTTTTACTACACACATCATTACAGAAGTGAACTTTATACTCTACAACTCCTCTCTTCAGTCTTTCCCTTCAAAGTAAAAAATAAGAGGAAAGAAAAGCAGAACTTTCTCAGCACTGGTCTCCTCTAAGCTGAAAGTTGATCTAACAGCTCCGCCATCAACTTTTCCTCTGACAGACTCTGTGAGCTCGACTAACTAAAACACAGACGGCGAGAGAGGCTTTGACTGGGATTGCGCTGAGTGTATGTAGAGTGTCAGATCAGCATGTTTTCGAGCTGTGAGGCGTCGCTCTCTGCACTCTCGGAGAAAATCCTCAGTGTTGAGATTAGCTGGATATTCCTCCTCACGAAGAGCCGTCTCCACTTCTAATCAAAAGCTCCTCTCTGCACCTCCGTAGAGAAAGTGCTTTTACCTTTACTTCAGCATCTGTGCTCACATTGATTAATATACCATGTTCTTGTTGTGTCATTTGATTTACTGTATTTCTCACTGGAGAGCTGTATGTCTGTACTAAAAGGATTCATCAGTGTATTTCCTTTTTGCACAAATGAGATCAGAACCACTCAGTATTCATGTGGCCGTACACTGAACCATCATCACGGTGGGTCAAGTATGACACGTGTGTGATGGGAAAACAGTGAAGGAGGGTGGGAGGTGACGCCTCGCCGCCTCTTCTGCCTGTCAGACTTATTTTTTCATTAATCAGCTCCACAGAGACCAGCTGAGCTTCTGATATGACAGTGAAAGTCTCGCTTTCAAAGGTACTTCTGATTCATGAAAATGTAACCCAATTATTTAACCCAAAGACTGCAGCAGGTATCTCATACTGCTCAGAGGGATTAATAACGAAATTCATCTTAAATTAAACCAGAAAGGAGGCACATGAAATCACTTGGTGTTTGAGTTTGTTCAGAATTAAAACCTGTCAGTCTTTGCCAAGTTCTGTGTTAAATCACAAGTTCAAGATATCTATCTAACTTTCATTAACTATCTAGTTTGCTAAATAAAAGTTTTCTTAACTTGGATTTGACACCAAACTAGCAACAAAACAAAAACATAAATTCAGAAAAACTCACTTTTATGCTCTCTGATTATAAAGGAAAAGGGAAATTGTGACATTTGGGGGAATCTGCTGTGCTTTCTTGCTGATAGTAAAATGAGAGGATTGATACCACCCTGGTGTCTGTATATGAAAACAGCAGCAAACAGCCTGCCTGGCTCTCACTACAGCGAACAAAATCTACCACCCAGCATCGGTAAACTTCATTAATTAGCATGAGATATCTCAATTGTTTAGTCTATGTAAAGAAAAAAAACATGACACACAAAAAGTCCATCTTGTCATCAGATTAAAGCAGCAAGATGCAACTCTTGAGCTGTCTAAAACTATTCCTTTAACACCTACAAACACTCGACATGTAAAAAAAAACCAAAAAGACCACACAGAAAGCATCTTCTGTTTTCCACGAACACTTCAAGTCCTCTCAGTTCTTCTCTTGTCTTTATCATCACTTTCTGCTTCATACTGTTTATTAAAAAGAGCCACAGCTTTGACTCTCGGCCCAGCAGACACTCTGGAACTTTTCCTAATTGATTTTAGTGCTCCAGAGCACAACGCCTCGGTCTCAGCCAGGAAAGTGACGCTCGCCGCCCCCCCCACCCACATCCCCATCCCGTCCGTCCACAGCAGCTTAAGTGTTTTGGCAACAGGTCCGCACAGTCAGCACGGCTCTTTCATGGGTTCATCCATTATTAATGAAGAGTCAAAGGCTCCTGATGACTGTGATTATCTCCTCAGGACGGACTGATCCCTGCAGGCCGACGCCGCTAAACACCGCATCCACTGTAAATATCACTGTGGCAGTCCAAGAAAATGGGCTGTAATGAACCTGAGTGCTGTTCATTTCAACATCTATTACCTGACACTGTACCTCCAGCACTGCTTGTTCTCTCTGCTCTACCAGTTTAATGGAAATAAACGCACTTTATTTATCTTCTCTTTGGCCGTGTCTATATTGCCCAGTTAAGGTATATTGTTTTGATGTCTACTTAAACATGATGCTATGATTATATCAACTATTATAAATGACTTCATGATCATTTTAATCTTATTACACACGACATATATACCCACCCTCTAACTAAGTGTTTTGTCTTTTCATTTGTCACACTGGCAGAAAAACATTCTCGGTAATAAACATTTCTTTTAAAATGCTAAAAAAAAATGTATGTGTAATTTAGTTATTTGCTTATTATTTCTCTTCAGCTGTGATCGATCAGCTGAACAGTTTCTCCCTGTTGGGCTTAGATTGAATGTTCACCCTGAGATTATTATCATTTGCAAACATTTAACACCCACACTGTCTGCTGTTCCTGCTCTGATGTCTCCCCAGTGATACTATAATATTATTAAACTGTTTTATTAGTTTTTTCTTCAGTACAGACTCACTCCTATACTGTCCTCCTGTCTGTACTGTTTCCAGTTGTGTCCCGTGTCGCTGAACATCAGCAGGTAGGAGCTCAGCCAATCAGAGCTGCCGTAGCGACCCTGCGTGGCGACGGCGGTGATCTTGGTCCGCTCGCCGAGATCCACCTCCAACCACTGATACCTGTCTGAGGCGAGAGGAGACCAACCTCCGGCTCCTGCAGAGAGAGAAGAAGAAGATTTATCAGCTCAATCTACAAGCTAAACGATGCAACGATCCTTTAAATCACCTGTGTGTGTGTGTGTAGGTGTGTATATGTTTGTGAGGAACATCAACAGTTTAAAACCCATTTCAGAGCAATAACTGAACACAGTGTGGTTTTCGCTTTTTGTGCTGCAACAGATGATTGGTTTCATTCCAAGACTCTGCAGGAGCTCTTTAATGTAGGAAATTGAATGAAAACAATGTAAGGCACTCAGGCTGTTACTCACAGTGTTTCCTAATAACCATTTTAGACACAGCACATGTTGGAGTCTTCATAAAATCAAACAAAGACATTTGACAGGAAGAAAACATCAGCTAATTCTGAACAATTTTCCAATTTATAAACCTGCAAAGATTTTCATGCTGGTTTGACATGTGTCAAAGAGTTTTTCTTTTTGTCTTTGAGACGAGGCAGCGCTGTCTTTCTCGCTTTTCCTCTCGCTCTCCCAGCACACAAATGCACTATTATGACTTCACTGTCAATGAAGGACCGCACCAAGAAATGCAGGGTATCCACTCTCCTCCTGCGCACACAGAAAATATGTCTGAATAAGACAAAGATGATAACTGAGAATAGAAATACAAATAAAATGCTTCAAGCTGCCTGCTAGCATCAATATGCTAATGTAGGATACAACCCCAAGACTGTGTGAAGCCGTACACACCAACCTCAAAGGTTAAAACACCAAAGAAACAGCATTTCTCTCCCACAGCTGTAAATCAGTGACTGTGGCTGCTATAACCTCCAGAGCTCCGACTCACTTCCCTTTTCTCAAATAGCGATTAAAATGGGAAATTATCCAATGTTGGACCAACAAAGCCAGAAAATTCAACTTTCCAGTAGAAACGTGAGAAGCAGTGAGTCCGGACACGTTTCATTATGTCCACTTTTAACAAAGCTCTCTTGTCTCTTCCTCCTCCTGCTAAAAAGAAAAGCATTTATGAGACTGCTCTTATTTATAACCGAGAGTCAACAGGTTATAAAATCACATTTTATTATCCAAAGAACCATTATAGATAAACATGATCTTTGGTCACATTGTGCATCAGAACCACAGATCTTGATTCATTTCAGTCATTTATTAAAAAGGTACATACAGACATGTGACCTTTGACCTCCAGTGGACGAGCGCTCACCTTTGACTCTGCACATTAAAGTTGTGATTGTACAACAATAGTTCAAATGAGCCTCTGTCTCTGCTTACCACACTCTCTGCATTAAAGACGTTAAGCAGAGGACAGCAGCAGAGTATTTATAATACCAGATCCCATTCTGTCTCCTTGTGTTAAGAATCAGACTTCAGCTGCTGAGTCTTCAACCCCCCAACAACATCCTCTCTGTGCCTCGTGTCACCGTCTATCAGCTCACAGATACGCAGGTTGTACTTTCTGTTTAGGATAACTGGGTTGGAAATCACAACTGGCTTCTTGCACGTGATTCTTTATCGTCACTTTTACTAACCTTCCAGTGACCGCCACAGAAAGAGCCATTATCATTATTACACCATCTTATTTTAGTGTGCTGGCATAATATTATTTGCCAATTAGCACTACACATCTTACAAGCGTAAGTCAATAAATGTTGGTAGTTTTGTTGTTCCAGGTCAACCTGAGGAATATGTGAATATCTGTACAAAATTTCATTTACATGCTTCCAGTTTTTGTTGAAATATTTCTGTCTGGTCTGAAGTAATGGATGCCATCAGTGCTAGAAATGTACTTTTGCTTTTAGATAAAAAGGCCCTTTTACAGCCACAAGAGAGAAAATGCATCATTTGACTATTTCTAAAGCTCTGTAAAGCAATTTTGCACCTGCTCTTGTATAATACATTTCCAAAACAAAACATCATCGATACGAGTTGCAGTGCCATGCATTGATTCATCCAATACACCGAACCATCTGAATCGTTTCCCAAATATAGCTTTGCTAAGAGGCTGTGGCGTGATCTATTGATCAGTTGTCTGGTTCCTTTGCTATATAAAATCTCATCAATAGGAGGTTTTTGTGCCAAGCATTGATTAGTTTTACAGTACCCCTGCAGGTTTGTATCCGTTCCCGTATTACATTTCCACAGTAAAGAGCAGCGTTGTAACACATTGATCGGTTGTATTCTGGGTCAATAGGTTGAAAAAATACAAAGAGGGTTTAGTGAAACATGCGGATAAGTTTTAAGAGCAGTTTTTTCAGGAGGCTGGGAGCGTTTCCTGTGTAGGTGGCATCGCCCAGTTGCACATTATGTTAGTAAGAATGCATCTTATCCTAAAACACCTTCAGCAAAGGCAGTGGTGTTATTGATTTACCACACAGAAGAGAAACTGTGATTAAATTTGCCCGTGTTTTTAGATACAGAGACGACTGCTACGAGAGAAGGAAGGAGCCAGAATGTGTGTGTGCTCAGTGGGACACCGGTCAGCAGCCTCCTCCTTCAGTATCGTCCATCTGGCGTTTGAGCTCTGAGGCGCCGCTTTGGCCTGACAAAGCACTTTACAGTGCACACACAGAAACGCACAAAAACAGCGACACACAAATAAAGACAACGAGGCAAAGGCAGCCCAAACAGCATTAATACAGAGAGAGAGAGAGAAAAGAAAGGAGAGGCAGACACTGGGAGCTGATCATCTATTGGAAAGCATTAAAAGGACAAAGAGACAACAAACGGTGTAAATGTCACTTGTTCTCGTGTTACCACGCTGTCTTCTGCTTTTTGTTGGAGCAGCAGGAAGCATTTTGAAACAAAGCTACAAACAGAATTCATCATAAGCCTCCAGAGGACAGTACAGAGCTGTTCACTTCTGATAGGAGCTTAAGTAGAGCTGAAGACAATGTGGGGCCTCTGAGCACAGAAAGCCTATTTGCCACACAAATCCATCATAAAAGAATCCTCTTTACACTTCTGTGTTATTTGTGTGGTCCAAATGGCTAATGTCATTTAGGCCCGGCACGCAGGGACCATCGACGCTTTCATGCAGTGAACATATATCAAATGGCAAATTGAGAATTTCACCCTCAAGCTCAGCTTCCTCGTCGCTGTAGTTGTCAAATACAGTACAATGCCTCCACTTACCCTGAACAAATCTGGCTGTTTTCACGCTTAATATTACCCTACTAGGGCCAAAAAGTATTTGAACTCCCTCATGTTCACCTGCCAGAGAGATCAATGTACCATCTTCCCACAGAAAACCACAGGGTCCGACTTAGAGGTGCTGATGGTTATCCCAACTTATCCACACTCTGAAGCAAAAAATCTGATGAAAGTAATTTAGTAAAATAATATATTATATAAGATGTAGTCCTGAGGTGACTAAATTGAACCCTCAACTTTGAGATTGTGTCCATGAAAATCACAGTGCAGCTCTCACCGTCCATGACCTGAACGTGTCTGAAGCTGAGAGAGCAGCTGGATAACTAATGTTCCTGACACCTCATATTTTCACAGGAACTGCCACAGAAGACACTAAGAGACGCAGTCTTAAAGTGTCACAGAGGCTTTGGACGAACTCAGTGACTTGAGCCTCCTTTTCAGCACCCTGACCTGCTTTCCAGGGACACTGATCTCTGTCAGGCCTTGTTCATACTTCACTAACACTTCAGTACTTACTATAATCAAGAGTCTGCATATGAGGACGCATAACACAGATGCACACGAGGAAATACGATGGTAGAAATCATTCTTCAGATCACTATTTAGTTTGGTATTTTGGTTAAATTTAAGATTATGGTTCATTCTTTTTCACTTGTTGTTCACGTGTTGAAGCAAATGTTTAGGTGTGTGTGTGTGTGTGTGTGTGAGTGTGTGTGTGTGAGTGTGTGTGTGTGTGTGTGTGTGTGTGAGTGAATGAATGGTTCCTATATTCCCTCATTTTACCTTCAGTTGCTGGTGAAAAATGCCTCTTTGGTGTCTTACCCAGGAAAATGGATCCGTGTCAGTGTGCCGGCTGATGGAGGCTGATCTTTAAAGAGCTAAAGGCCAAAGCTAACAAGCACTTGACTAACAGACGCGTCCAGTGACGGAGGAACAGAAAAGAGCAGACACTCTGACCTTTGCTCATGAAGATTAGACAGGGAAAGAAAAGAGAAAGATCTGAGGGAAACAAAGAGACCAAGAGTCGTTACAAAGATTCTCTTTGTCCACCCTGTCAGATTTATTTGAAACAGAGCTGGCGGTCTGAACACTTCCTGTCACGGCTGTCACTTCAAATCAAAGAGATCTTCTTCGTTTCTTTCTCCGCTAGTGTCTGTCAAGAAACCGACTCCAAGCATCCGCTGAGAAACGCAGCCAATTATCTTGTAATTGATATCACCTCACCAACAAATGAGTGATTGTAACCTGAATTTCTCTGCTATGTGGAATCGTTTTTTGTTTAGTATTTATTCAACATGTCCAAACATGCCCTCCTGTGCAAATGTGCAGATGTGACTTCACCAAATTTCAGGTTTTCATATTGGACTTCATATGTGGTGAAGCACTTTTGACCTCTTGTTGACACCTGCTTTGTCTTTATTTGTGTCGTATTCAGTTGCAATCTCTTTTCTCTTCACTTCCTGCATCTCGTATGTCTCTCTCATGGTCTTTTCATTGCAAACTGTCCACTAGATGTCATCAGAGTTACCGCTCACCTGCTCACCTGCTCACCTGCACACCTGTCCCTCATTTCCTCATTGGACCACACCTGTGATCTGTTCCCTCATCAAGTCTCAGTATATCTACCAGGGACAACGTGGCCGCACTGCTAGTATATTAAGTCAGATCTCAGTGATATCTTGTCTTCTTTCTGTTGCTTTCTGTCTTTAAAGAGCTTTGTCCTGTCTGTGACCAGCCTTTTAAAGTCTCTTTAAATCAACCACCTCTGCCTGTTTGTCTTTGTTTGGGTCCTCTTCCCTGCTGCCTGTAGCTTGAAAGTAGTGACAGGTTACAGGTGTGCCACATGGAGACTGCAAGAAGTTGGTTTTCTTGAACTGAGAAGTTTGAGATGCCATTGGAGACTGTTTATCAGAGTCTGCATAAAGCTGAAGGCTCATTCATGTTCTCCCTTTTAAATTATAGTTTTTATTCAGTCTCTGCAATCACCTCTCAGTCGATTTAAATGAAAAAAAAATACAGGGGTGCATAGCAAAGGCACGATGCACCGTAATAATTCACAACACATCCGTGATTATCTAGATTGTGGCATATCTAGACAGGCTGACAATAGTATAATCAAACGTAATCTTCCTCTCTTCACTCCTGATACTTTAGTGATGCCCCTGTGAGAACTCTGACACCTGAGACCAACCAATTTGTTTTTCTCTTGTTATTAGAGCTGCGCAGGTAGCGTGTGTAACAAGTGAGGATGAGAGGCAGTCAGGCTGCACAGCTCTCCTTCTGCTTTACTGTCGAAGGGAAACCAAGCTTGACGAGAGTCCGCTCTGAACAGGGGCTTCGCTATAAGGAACAGATGGATGGATAAGTAAAGAAAGGACTGCTGACTCATTAATAATGCACCGATATTCCACCTGACAAGTACAGAGGAAGGACGGGAACATACAAAGAGAGACGTGAGTGAAATGAAGAGTTAAGGGCAGTGGAAAAGGCCGGAGAGGTGGAGGTGGAGGTGGAGAGGAGCTGTAATGGTGAGAGACAGGTGGAAAAGTGAACAGGGAGCTGAAAGGAAAGGAGGCGAGACAGGTAACAGGCAGACTGTTTAATATAGGCCTGGAGTGAGAGCGCATAATTTGCATGAGAATACCGAGCTTGGGTGGTAATTTCAGCAGTGCGATAACATGTCAGAGGCACAGAGAGCCTAATGGGCCCGATGCTGCAGGAGGATGGAAAACGCTGGATGTCTTCCGCAGGCAAAGTACAACACATTTCCACTCCAGTGTCAAGTGTAACTTCACAATAAAATACACACACTGAACACACACATATAAATCAATACTTGATTAGTCGGCAATCCACGCACACAACCAGAACAGGCTCCAATTAAAGTTTAATTCCACTTTTAAATCTCATTCATTTAGAAAGTGATTACTGTGGCACCATCATTCTTTTTAAAGCCTATTCCTGCATAATTTCAGTGGCGTCACAGATAATTGTCAGTGTTGCCTGAGAAAAGAAAACGTTTACACACGAAGACTGCTATTAACATTTGGCAGGAAGACAGAGCTGGCTAATTAGTTCTTACCGATGAAAGTGACTGCAGACGGACTGAGTCGTATGATTACAACAGAACACAGTCGGCACAGAGGACAATTTAAGAGATGATAACTCAAAGCAACGAAGACAGACAGATGGGAAGAGAAAGTGAAAAGGAATGGAAAATAAAAGGAGGCTGGGGGACAAATGAAAGATAAAAAGTGAAAATGGGAAATCAAAGTGAAGACGAGGACAGGCTCCGGATCAAAACAGAGCGGTGGGGAGCCTAAAATACTGAGTCATTCATCCGGCAGGTTCTCGGTGAGAGAGACATTCATCTCCAATCAGATGGCTGCCAGAGCTTTTCAGCCAATTCTGAGTTCAGATGTAAAAATGATGTGCATGCACAAAATATCGAGTGTGCCACCTTTTCAAAAGAAACTGCTAAAAAAAGTGTGTGTTTCTCCATGCATGCTTTATGCCAGACACAAACATCTATCACTGCAGAGCTGTGTTTGGCAAAGAAAAACCTCAGAAAGGGAATTTGTGGACATTTCAGCTGAAGCCTGTGTGTGTTCAGCATGTCATCATCTGTTAAACACATCACAGGTCTGAACAAAATCCCACTAAGTAGCACAGACGAAGAAAACAACAACTCTGCTTTACATTAAGCACGATTAAGTAGGAGTGAGTTAACATCCATGAAAAGGACAGAGTGGGCTCTGGGCTCATGCATTCGGGTGAATCCAGCAGGGTATTTGAGTCATTAATGTCTTATTTTCATAGGAACACTTGAGATCAACCAGGAACAATTCAACCCATTTCCAGTGCAAATCAAGTCAAGTTACACTTATTTTAAGAAAAGTCCTTCATTTGAAACTAGTTTGATAATCGTCACTGCATTAGCAGCTTTTGTTATGTTTTATAATGCTGCTGATGAAAATGCACAAATAGGGCAAAGACTCCAAAGTACACGTGACCATTATGTTCGCTATGGTTTTCCCCATGTGATCCCGTTTATGAAGAGTTCGCTAACAATGTGCATATTTTACTAATGCATCACTGCCAGCGACCACCATACCAAGTGAAACAAATAACCACT
>JAVQJZ010119430.1:0-12107 GCA_036025355.1 Leiopotherapon unicolor | reverse complement strand
GATATCGTGAGTGGGCTGAGTTATCATTTTCACAAACTGAGCTTCCTGCAATCTGGCTGTTTGTTTCACACTCTGGGAAAGACTCATACGTGCCATGTGTGTTGTAAACTGTGTTATATGTTTTGTCTGTATCATTAACCGTGTCCATGTATGGAGTCTTCTCTGGGCTGTAGCGATGCCCTTCAGAGTTCTGTCCCATTTCAGGGGCTGGATATCCATAGCTGCGGCTCTCCCTGGTGGGCTGCCGGTCCTGATGGAAAGCCGCAGGGGCTGATAACCTGCTTTGGGGACCAGAGTTGATAGCTGCAAGTTGGTATCCTTGAGGATAATCTTGGTAGCCTTGATAAAGTCCAAGCGGCTTGCCAGCTGGAGATACCTGGGAGAGGGGCTTCACCTGCATTTTGGGTTGGTGCTGAGGCTGTAGGTACGTTTGCTGGAGCTGGGCTTGGGAGGTGCGCTTAGCAGACTCACGCACATTCAGCTGAACATACTTTCCCGTCTCTGGGTCAAAGAAAGTCTTCGTTTTCACTTCAACAGGCACGTCCACTACAAAGTACTGACCAGATCCAAGGTCTTGCAGCACCTTACGCTGGGTCAGTGGGTAGGACTGGGGATAGCTTGACTCAACATGGTACTGTGTCACTGGTGCTGGGTGATTGGCATGATGGAGAGTGG
Organism: Leiopotherapon unicolor; assembly: GCA_036025355.1. Lineage (NCBI taxonomy): Eukaryota > Metazoa > Chordata > Actinopteri > Centrarchiformes > Terapontidae > Leiopotherapon > Leiopotherapon unicolor. Next base: position 11,432 of record JAVQJZ010119430.1, on the reverse strand, counting down.
GAGAAGAGGGAACATGAGCAACTGTCTTAGGAGCAGCAGGGTGGGAAGCAGGGCCAGTAGCGTGAGGCGAGACAACAGGGAGGGAAACAGGAGCAGTAGCGTGAGGTGAGGCGACTGGGAGGGAAATAGGACCAGTGGCGTGAGGGGAAGCATAGAAAGTGCTGTGGGAAGATTGGTGCTCTGCGTGAGAAGAGGGCAAGCTAGACCCCAGTGTTGGAGCATAAGTGAGGGAGACAGGTGGGGAAAAATGGGGGGAAGCCACAGCATGGCGGTTGGAGGAGCGTACCTCAGTGGAGGAGCTGGAAGGAGCATTGGAGACTTCGTGTAGAGGTTCCTCAACTCCTGCAGGACTGTCTTCTGCAACTTTGGACAACTCTTTCTTGATCCTCCGAGTCGTCAACCTTTTTGCCCTTCGCAAGGCTTTCTCACTCTTTGGGGGAACAGCCGGGGGCTTGCCCAAACGGGACACATCACTGCTGAAGCTGCAGGCTGACTCTGGCCTTTCATAGTCATAAAGTCCTCGTATATCTGCCAAATCTGCTGCACTGGTGGCAAAACTCTCCACATCCTCTGACATGTTGCTGATGACAGAGCGAGAGTCGTCTTCATCCAGAGCAATGCTTCTCCTCGAGTATAGCCTGTGATGTGAGAGAGGGGCTGAGTAATCTTGTGACAAGGATGCTGGCTGAACACTCGAGGATTCTCTGACAGCAGCAAGTCTGTTAAGCCCTGTGTCAGGATACACAGGAGTTCCAGCGCCGCGTCTCATCTCTAGCTCCTCCTCTCCTTTCTCAGACCCCATGGGTGAACCCACTCGAAAGTCCTCTCCAAAGTTCTTATGGAAGCGTGGTTTGACTGACTTGGTGAGAGAGGAACCTCTGAAGGTGTTGTCCTTCACCCTGAACATTGAGGGCTTCCCTCCCAAAGCTGGAGACGAGGCGTTTGAGCGGGGCAGAGATGGAGCTGGAGATGCAGGAGGATGTGGTCTGTAGGGCCTTGTGTGGAAACCTGAGTCCTCAGTTGACTCAAGCCCTGATGCATTGTTTCTTCGTTGGGAAGGCAAAGGGGAGTATAGCTGTCTTTCTCCAGGTTTCTTCTCCAATTCTGTTGAGGTGATAGCATAATACTGGAGAGCATCTATCTGCTGTGCCGCTCTTTCCTGCTCCTCCATCTGAGCAGCTCTCTCCTTTTCTCTATAAGCTGCTAACTTGACCTCTTCTTCTCTCTTTTTAGTCTTGATCTCATCTCCTCTTTGAGCTAGCATCTGTTCTCGAGCTATTCTCTTCTCCTCTCTCAGTGCTGCTTGGCTCTCTTCAAATCGTCTGGTCATCTCCTCTTTGGGTTGCTTTTCCTCCCGTTGCTCTATAATTGTTTTCTCTTTTTCACCTCTCATTTCCTCTCCTCTCTGAATCCCCATCCAGTGTTCTGTTTTCTGTCTTTCACCCCTCTGCTCTTCAATCTGCTGCTGTGTTGTCTTCTGCTGCTGGATCTGTTTGATAATTTCTTCCTCTCTCTGTTTTCTTTTGTTTTCCTCCTCAATATCAGCAAGCTTCTTCTCAAGCTGTTTAGCTCGCAGAACAGCTCTCCTCTGTTGCTCCTCTTGTTTAGCTCTCTTTTGTTGCTCCTCTTGTTTATCTCTCCTCTGCTGCTCCTCTTGTGCAGCTCTTCTCTGCTGTTCCTCTTGTGCAGCTCTCTTTTTCTGCTCCTCTTGCGCAGCTCTTCTCTGCTGTTCCTCTTGTGCAGCTCTCTTTTTCTGCTCCTCTTGCACAGCTCTTTGCTGCTCCTCTTGTGCTGCTCTTCTCTGCTGTTCCTCTTGTGCAGCTCTTCTCTTCTGTTCCTCTTGTGCAGCTCTCTTTTTCTGCTCCTCTTGAACAGCTCTTTGCTGCTCCTCTTGTGCTGCTCTTCTCTTCTGCTCCTCTTGTGCTGCTCTTCTCTGCTGTTCCTCTTGTGCTGCTCTTCTCTGCTGTTCCTCTTGAGCAGCTCTCCTCTGCTGTTCCTCTTGTGCAGCTCTCCTCTGTTGCTCCTCTTGTGCAGCTCTCTTTTGTTGCTCCTTTTGTGCGGCTCTCATTTGCTGCTCCTCTTGTGCAGCTCTCTTTTGCTGTTCTTCTTGTGCAGCTCTTCTCTGCTGCTCCTCTTGTGCAGCTCTTCTCTGCTGTTCCTCTTGTTTAGCTATCTCCTCCTCTTGCTTTGTGACCCTCCTTTCCTCCTCAGTCTTCATTTGTCTGTTCTCCTCAATTTCTTTAATTCTCCTTTCTTCTCTTTGTTTTGCTTTGATCATCTCTTCTTTTTGAGCAGCTTTCTCAATCTCTGTCTGTTTTGCCTTTCTTTCCTCCTCCGCTCTTCTCTCTACTTCTCTCTGTTTTTCCCGCCTCTCCTTGATCTTTATAGTTATGGCCTCCCGCTCTCTTGCTCTCCTCTCTTCTTCTCTCTGAGCAGCTCTCTTCTCTTCTTCAGCCAGTGAAGCTCTGCTCTTCTCAATTATGTGTTTTATTTTATCTTCTGCTCTTTTCTCTATTTTTATCCTAGAAAACTGTTCTTCCTCCAGCTGTTTTGTTCTGCTCTGATGTTGTCCTTTGGTTTCCTCGTGCCGGGTTGCAAGCCTTTCTTGTCTCGGTTTCTCTGTCTCATCCTCTCTAATATTAGACAGTGTTTCGGTCTTTTCAGCGCTTCTTAGAAGGGTTTGTTTGCTTTTCTCCATGTACTCCAATTTAGCGTTATCAACTGGCTTTAAGTGTTGCGACATAGAAGTGTTTCTTGAGCTTGTTGCTTGAGATTGTTGGGGATTGTTTAGCTGTTCTTGGCGGACTCTTTGGGTATCAGTTCCAGACACTTGTCCTTCACTTCTGTGACTCTTAATTTGAGTTGTTGATGGCTTGTTTCTTTCATCAACATATTGTGTATGTTTGTCCCCAGTGTCTAGTATATCTTCATTTGCTTTGGCATCTAAAAGCATTTTCTCTTGTCTTTCTTTGTCTCCCAGTTTGAACATCCCAGTCCTTTGGTGTTCTTTCTCCGTAATGGGAAATACTAAAGGCTTGGGCTCTTTGTTCACGTTGGAGCTGACTTCTGTTTTATTTGGCAAACTTTTCTCTTTCACAGAGAGATCCTGTGGGTCAGCAGTGAACACTGGGCGTCTGCTATGACGAGTCTGTATTAGTGGAAAGAATCCTTCCTTTTTGTTGGGTGGGAAGTCCTGAATTGTGTTTTCCTGGTCTTCTGAAACAATTACTTTTAACCTGGCATAGTCTGCAATTGCTGATATCTCAGGTATTGTGGATACCCTTTCTTTTGGTTTTGGTTTAACTTCAGGTTTTTCTTTTGTTGTATTTTCCCTTATTGGGTGTGAATTTTTTGGACTCTGTCTTTGTCTTGCTGATACACTGGACTGGTTCTCTGTGTGATGTTTTCTGATATGAATGGATTGACCTACCCCTGTCTTCTCTCTTTGTCTCTCTGGGGGACCATCACTCTGTTTTGAAGCCAGATTATTTTCTGTTTCCCAGATTTTCCTTTTCATGTTATCATCCTGAACGCTTGCTGAACTTGATTCTACTGTTTTCCTTATGCTTTGATCCAACACAAAGACTTCATTTTTTCCCTCATTGTATGTTTCTTTGCTAATTTCTGCCTTGGTCGGTAGCAATCGTGGGAGTTCCCTTGCCTTTGAAACAGCATCTGGTGTATCTCCAACATTTGTGCTATTGTTGGGTTCATTATTTGTAACTGCTACCCCTTGCACTTGAAAGTAGTCACCCTCCATTGGTTGTGTCTTTGATTCATGAACTGATTTCCCACTTTGATTTATTTTTTCAGGCTTTCCATTTTCAGCTTGAGTATTGTCACTGGTTGCTTTAATGTCAGTCTGTTGATTGCTGACTTTCATTGAATTTGACAGTTTGTTCACACTGGACAACACATATTGTACTCCCAACCTGTCATCCAAACTGTCTTTCTTCTGCTTCTCACTGCTTGAAGGAGTGAGGTCTTTGGTTCTGCCCGTATTAGTGTTCAATCTTTCTTCATGGCTAAATGATGTAACTTGTTGCTGTTCATTAGTAGCATCTAAGTCAGAGGGCACAGTTGTGACATGATGTCTTCCTGCCAAGTTGTCCTCCTCAGTTGCTGCAGGGACAACTCTGATGGCAATGCTGCCTATATGGACATTATTGTCCAATTGATTATTTTCTCCAAGGTGCCTCTCTTTACTGTGAAGTTTTGGAGATACATTTCTGCTTTCATCCTCACCTAAACGGTTAGAAGGACTGGTGGTTTTGTTGAAAGGCTTTGGTGGTGTTGAGTCAAGTTTCTTTTCCCCCAGTAGGGGAGCACTCTTGTCATCTACGTCCCTGCTTCTGGATGGATTTATGACCGTTGTCATATCCTCTTTCACCGGTGGCTGAACATCAAGATTTTCGGCATCAGCTGTACTTGAATCATTTGTATAATTCAGTCCTGTGTTTATCACTTTGGGCATTAGACTCTCATTGGTATATGCTGTTTGCCCTTTTTGTGAAATTTTCTCCTCTATATTACTCTTTTCTCCATCTTGTCTTGTGGTGTTTGCAGAGTTCTCTTTTGGTGATTTATTTTTGTTGTCTTTGGTTTCTGTTGCTATTATATCTTGGTTGTAGAGAAGGGGTTGAGTTTCAGCTGACGTTTTATTTTTAGCAGGTATAGTGACTGTGGAGGCCGCACATTTTTCAGCTAGGGGTTGCTGAGGTTGTGGTTTCATTTGGGGTCTTGAATTTGTAGAAGAACTCTCCTGCTGGAGATTTACCTTATTCACAGTTTCTTGCACATTTTCAGAGTGAATTTTCATACCAACTTTAGTTTGATTTTCATTCACTGTACATACAGTTTTGTCATTAGCCTTTAATCTGCTACCTTCCTCTGAAGATTTATTTCCTCTATTCACTTCTAGCCCTGAACCAAGAGGGCTCTCATTTGCATTTATTCGTTCTTGAGTACCATTCTTCATTTGATCATTGTTAATAGCTGGATTTCTTTCTCGTACAGTTACCATTATCCCTGTGATGTGCAAGTTGTCATAAGCCTCAGAGGTATCATCCTGACCAAAGGCAAGTCTTAGTGAAGGTCCCGAGTCCTCATGGAGTCCTTCATGTCTACTCTCAGCCTTTTCTGTTGCTATAGGTTTGGGGGTTTCAGGTTCAACCAGAGCTGTAGCTTGTGATGGATCCTCTTTTTTCTTGTTGAGATGATCTATTTCTGCTGCAGTTTTGTCTTTAAGTCCCTGTTTCATTTTCTCTGAGTTCTCTTTGTGATTTGCTTCCTGTTTTCCTTGCTGGTCCTTGGGTGCCTGCTCTTGACTTTGCATCAATGACTTAATTCCTGACAGATTCTCTCTCTTTTTATTTTCTACCAAGCCCTGTTCCGGGCTCTTGGTATATCCCATCTGTTTTGCATCCTTTGGAGGTTTTGGCACATTGCCATTGTTCGACATTGGTTCAATGGGAACTTGTTTCTGTGAATGGTCTTCTGACTGACTGGGGGCTGCTTCAGACTTAACTGATAGTGTTGCAGGACTGCGGGGAGAAACAGACTTGACTGTTTCCATTTGTGTTCCTGAAGGCTCCATCTGGTGCTTTGGTGTAATATTACTGGACACTGTGTTTTCAAGCTTTTTAGACGTATCATGTGATGGTGGCCTCTGGCGTATATTAATATTCTGACTACCTGCTGTTTGTTTGTTAGAAGTTTTGGATATAAACCCATCTCGTATAGCAAAACCCTTCTCTTTAATTGCTGAGATCTCCTTTTCGGCGTGAGCTTTTATTTTGGAAGTCAGAATCTCCTGCTTGGTCTGAGCTCTTTCTTTATGGGACAGCACTCTAGCAGGGGTAAAATGTGGATCTTTACTTAAGTAGTGCTCAGATGACTTGGGTTTTCGTTCAAGGGGGAGTGATTTAACCAAATCAGAATCTCTTTGCTGCGAAACATCAGCGGGTTTTATAGTGTCACATTTTTCCAACTTTTCAACACTGTCATCCTTCACTTTATCAGTAACACTGTCACTATTTCCTTTTTTATCTACACTGACAGGTAAACATTTAGCACCAGACAACTTGAATTCTTTGGATGTCTCACTGTAAACATAGTCACTTTCTGTCAGCTCACTGGAGTTTGAGATGTCCATTTCCTCTTTAGTTTCTGTGCTGGCTGTTGCAAATACGCTAGTAGGACTTTGTTTGTCTTTTGATTTCTCATTGCTAATTGTCCCGAGGGATAGAGCTGGTGTTTCATTGGCATCACTTGAGGACATTACATTTCCTGCAGCTAACAGTATGTTTGTATTTGTCGTCTCAGTAAAACCATATTTATCTCTGAGATGCTTATAATCATCAGACCCTCTATCAGCTTGATCTGTAGGCCTACTTTGTTTGCTGACAACACCTAAGTCTTCCCCTTGTTGGTGCAATTGTGTTGCCTGGTCCTGGTCTTTGCTCTCTTCATTTTTATTGGTATTTACCCTTGTAGGAACATCTTTCTTAATCTCATCTCCTGTTATGAGAACTGTATTTTTGACTTTGTCTTTTTGCTCTCCTCTCATTTTCTCCTTTATTTTAGCCAATTCTGCTTTAGCTTTCGCTAACTCTGTCTTAACTTGCTCGACTTTATCTGTCTCACTTTTGGCCTGTTGTGTTTTGACCGGACCTGTTAGTTTTACTGCAGGATTAGTAGACCTTGTCTGCATGTCTTCTGTTTTTGGGAGCTCCACTTTGGTTTGTTCCAATACTGCCTGCTCTGCCTTTCTACCTTCAGCTTCTTCCTGTTTGTTTTTACTTATCTGTGTTGGAGGCTGCTCTGCATTTACTTGACCTACTTGAGTCGAATCTTTGTCTTCTATCTTAATCTTCTCTGGTTCTGCTTTTTCTTGTTGCTCCTTTATCTGGCCTGGTTTGATTTCTTCTGCTTTTATACGTTCCTTTTCATCGTGCTCTGCTTTGAAAATTTCTGCTCTGAATTTCTCTGCCTCTGTCCGCTCTCTTTTAACTTTTTCTGCCCTTACCTGTTCTTCCTTAAGTTGCTCTGCTTTGCTCTTCTCTTTTTTGGCCTGTTCAGTTTTAGCTTGCTGTATACTTGTCTGTCCAGCCTGCTCAGTTGCCGGTTCAGTTTTTATGTGTTCTCCTTTTAGCCTCTCTACTTCAGCCTGTTCTGCTTTGACCTGCTCACCCTGCTTAGCTCCTGTCTCCTCTGTAATATTTCTTGGCTCCTCTGGTACCTTCTGTACTCTGTTTTGCTCAGTCTTTGTGTGTTCCTCTCTGGCCTGAACAGATTTTTCATCTCTAAATTGTTTCGTCTGTTCCTCTTCTCTGTTTTTGTCTTTACAGTGTTCAGCTTTGGCCTGGTTCACTGTCTCGTTCTCTGCTTTGGCCTGTTCTGCTTTGACTTTCTCTGAACCAGACTGCCCTGCTAAAATTAACCTCGTGGACTCCACTTTGGGCTGCTCCAGTTGAGCCCAGTGCTCAGCCGTTGCCAGTTCTGCTTGGGCGTGTTGCGCTTTTATATGCTCTGCTATAGCCTGTTCAGCCTTGACCTCAACAAACTGTCTGTCCCTCACACGGGTTGCCATTGTGGGGGCAGATGCATTGTCAGGTTTAGATAATAATTTTTTCAGCATGTTATCTTCAGACTGTGGGTTGCCATCTCTTGGCAAAAGACTTTGCATTTCATGCCCCTTTGGAATAGGTGTATATTGTTTTATCTGACCTGTTTCTTGTGTGAGGATATTTTTGTCTTTGTTAGAATAGAAGCTTTGTTGGTTATTGTAATCTTGATCTGTAAATCTGCTGTAATCCTTTGTTACATTTTCTTCACTGTGTCCATAATACTTGTGAGGCACATGTTTGTCCTTAGATGCCTCAGGTGGCTGTTGTCCATAATATGCTGGATTATCTACAGCGTCCTTGCTAAATGGAGCATACCGTGGCAGCTGGTTTGAACGGTTTGGATTGATCGATGCAGCGTTTCCATGAGAAAATGTTCCAATACTGAAACTCTCTTTTAAGTCTATTTTCTCTAGTTCTCCTCTGTACTTGTCTCTTGGTAAATTCAGTCCCTGGGTTATCATGGCTACTCCTTGATAAGCTTGTGCATGTTGGTCTTTTTCCATTAAAGCTGTTATGTCTTGTTTCCATGGAGAGATCTCTGCTTTTAGACTGAGATTTTCTGAGTCTTGGGTGTTTGTTTGTCTCCATCTATCCTGTGAGGACACATTACTGTAATCATGTTTGTTGTCTTTGAGCTGCTGATATCTATCTGCCTTTGTGACGTCCCTTCCCACTGTTTCATGAAAATGTTGCTCCAGATTTTCCTTATTTATTAAATATTCTTTGGTTTGATTGTTGTCAGTGTTTAGCCTTGGCATTTCTGTTGCTGTATAAGATGGCTGAAGCCCGTATACATCTCTGGCCACAGTCTCTATGTTGTCTATCATACCTTGCTTATAGGGAGTAAATGACGATAAGTCTTCATGGATATTCTGTCCATTAGCCAGCTGATTGCTGGCATAATTTTCAGGTATGAAGCCAGTGAACCCAGAGTGATGAACCATCTCGCCTTGCATCTGAGCTGTCTGATAATCACTTGAAGTGTATTCTGAATATTGGCCTGTAAGTGCTGTTGCAGGTTGAGAATTTAGCATTGCAAGTGGCAGTCCAGGGGTATGATACTGGTTTACATATTGTTGTGAGGCAGCATTAGTCCAACTGGATTCCTCTAGGTGGGAAAACTGAACGTCTGGATCAGGAAAATCAGGGATGTCTATCACAGTGTCTCTAGGCTCCTGGATAGAGGGCTGCCTGTTTTTCTCCACCATCTCCAGGCCTTTAAATTTGGTAGGACTGTAGGTGCTTTTTACTCTTTTCCTGTTGTCTTTGAGATTGAAGAGTAGGCTGGTGGCTCTGGATTTGTAGTTGGACATCCTAACATCAGGAGTGGCTCCCCTGCTTTCAGCTCGCACGGGAGCATGTTCCACAGGTTGAGGGGAAACTGCATGTTGCTGGACCTCTGAAGTCTCCGCTTCTTGATGTGCATGGACTAATGGTGTGAGCAGCTGGCTGATGTTGAAGGGAGTTGTGCTGGAGTTACTGCTTATAACATTTGGTGCCACTGTTGCTGCATTGTTTCCAAAGGGCATTAAATTGTCATTGCTACAAAGTACTCCCTGTTGATTTGCTGTCATCCCAGTTGTGATATTTTGCTCTGTCATCATTTTGATCTTTTGCTGAAGGGCTTTGACGGAGCTGATGGTGTCCTGGACACGGCGAGACATCTCGATGGTAGGTGATGCAGTCGATGGGCGCTGGGATGGGAGCCTGTTAGTTCCCAGGCTCTGCGTCCGCTTCCTATGGGGGTAATGACCTGCCAACTCTGACTCACACCGCTTCTCGACGGCTGAAGCTCTCTGTAGCATTGTGGATGTTGAGGTGGAGCGTGGAGGAGTGGGAGGAACCACAGGCGCCAAGTTATTCCTCAGGTGTCTCATACCCCTGTCCTCAAACCCATAAGAACCCTGTGGTTGGGCCTCCAGTGAAAGCTCCTTGTACATTGGCGTCTCATACCATTTAGGAAACGCTGAACAGTGCATAAACCCCGAGACCTCTCCTTGTCGGAACGGAAACCTGTTATGGTCTCTCCATACCTTAAAGGGACTAAACTCACTGTGTATAAAGAAGTTAGAGTTACAGTTGACCTCTGCAGTCATGCTGTGTTTACTGTGGGAATATCTCATAAAAGAGGATGCTGAATTCATGTGAGCCATTGCTGCTACTTCAGAGGAGTAGACGTTGGTGTCCCGAGATGACAACGAACCAGCTGAGGGTAAATGGCCACTGTTATAGTTTTGCTGGTATGATGTGGAGAATTCAGAAAGTTCCCTTTGGATACTCATCAGAGCTGATTTGTCCCAGCTTGTCTCATCATTCCACTCTCTGAGATTACCATCCATCACTGCTCCATCTCTGTGTCCCTCAGAGTTAAAAGCCCGGATGAGAGAGGAAACTCTGGAGCGACTTCTGCGTTGCTGTGAACTCAACTCTGTTGCTCCGTTACTGAGGAACGACATCTGCTTTTCCCTCAAACAGTTCTCCTGTTGAGAGGTTTCCACAAAGGAGTGCTGGAATGTGGCAGAAACCCTCCCCTGTGTCCTTTCCCCATAAACCTCCCACTGTGGATCTCTGTGGATCTCAGGTCCATACATTCCTCCATGGATCCAGCCCTGCCCATATTGCTGCATCCTGAGGCTAAAGCTCTCATGTGCAGCTCTCTTGAGTTCCTCCCTCTCTCTGTCCTCTTTGTCCTGACCACTCTGGCTAAAGGCCAGCTGCCTGTCTCTCTGGGTGCAGGGTGAAGACGGACAGAGGTCTGAGTCATTATAAACAGCCTCATCTCCAATGCAGAGACTCCTGAATGCTCGATCAGTCAGATTGCTGACCTCACGGTCAGTCTCATCCAGAAAGGAGCCTGCACTGGAGGTGTCACTGTAGCCTCCATCGCTGTGCTTTCGATGCCCACCACTCTTTCGGCCTGAGCGGCGCTTTTCAACTGAGGTCATGATGCAGGCTCGCTTACAAAAAGCTCTGTCTTCAGTTGTTCAGTCATTCATGCAAATGCAGACCTCAAATTATACACTCTGCCTGCAGCTGGAGCTATGGGACCCGGAGAGTGGGGCCCCCAGTCAGGATTTTATACAGCCAGTAGCTCTTAAAGCATTGTGCCTTGTAGTTGGCTTCTATCCAAAAAAATCCAGGAATATGTTGTTTTCCTACAGGAGAAAACAAAAGTTAGTTAGTTAGTCTGGACCACACTCACATAATGTTTAAATATGCAGTTAAAATAGTTTTTAAAAACTGTAACTTTTGTTATTTTGGTGTTTCGTTTATGATAGTTGGTAATGATAAAAAGCTTTTTTCCCTCTGCATTAAGCAGCAATGTACTGTATGTGGTTCTGAAAACAGCTCTGTAAATCCTTCTGCTCAATCAGTGTGACCTTCAGAGACATGTTGTGAATAAAACCACACTGTTGCTAGGCACAGTAAAGACAGCCTCACGTGAGTTATTTTGGGAAAGCAGAACGCATCCGTGCAAACTTAGATGACCACACACATACACACACGCACACACTTTTCTGTTGTGGAAATGAGTTTGATCGTCTTTGGGTTAAGAGCTAGATATTGATGCTGGTTTAACAATAATGAGAGGTTACAAGCGACAAAAACACACTGAGGTGAGACAAGTTAGGCCAGCGGGTCAGACTTCTATCAAGATGTTTGTCTTATCTTGTAGTAACTCCATTTATTTTACTATAGCACATGAGAGAGCAGGTGGAGGAGGATAAAGATAGATACAGCTAAACTGAGATTTCAGAGGTACAATTAGAAAGTTTATTGCTTGTGTGGGTATGTAAACTGTCC
>JAVQJZ010119339.1:0-10076 GCA_036025355.1 Leiopotherapon unicolor | reverse complement strand
AAAAGATAGATAGATAGATAGATAGATAGATAGATAGATAGATAGATAGATACTTTATTGATCTCCAAGTGAAATTTACAAGTTAAACAAGGATGTTAAAAGAGAAAGTTCCCCCTTTTTCCCGTCATCCCTCCGTCTGTGCCTTTATTTACATTTCGGCTGCTGCTTGGCTGCTCGGTGCTGTTTTATTGATCGCACGCTGGGATTTATGTTGGTACCAGTTCACCCAATTTACCACCGGACGGACTCGGATGAACGTCCCCACGAGGCCTCGATCCCTCCAAACTCTGTCCTCTTTCCACTTTTATAGTTTCACTCACTTCAGTAGCATTGTGGGTTTCAAATGTTGTTTATTTTGTTGAGAGTTTTCATCCAGGGCGGCGGCGTTATTTACTTTCTCCTCCGTATCCCCGCAGAGGAAAATGTGCTGCATATCAGGACAGTCTTAAATCACAGGCAGTGAATCCCTGGCAGGTCAATTACTGTCTGACCTTGTGAGTTCAAAGTTAAACACAAAGTGAATCACAACGCACGTCTGCGCTGACGGCTGACACTGCGCGCTCACTGTCGCCGCCGTTATTTATTAAGATTGAAAAAAGAAGTGCTGTGTCCTGCGTCTCGCCATTAAAATACATCTGAATGCAGCGTCAACATCCTCTCAGAGTCCTGAATCATCAGCAAAATCTACTAAAACATCATGAATTAATCTGCCTATTATGCAAGAGTCAAGTTATATTATAGTATTGGTTTAGTATTACCAACATGTCGACATATAAGCAGCATTTAATGATGCAGCTGATGAAAAAGATGCATTCGAGTACCTCAAAGTCGTAAATACAATACAATAAATGGAGATTATGTCTTTTTTTATTTCCTATTGAAGAATATTTAAAGCAGCAAACCACCGATCGATCGTCAGTCTGCACACACCTGATTACTCCTGATCGAACACTAAGCAGTGATATTTGGGTGAAATGTTTGAAGATCTGAAGAAACTCTCCTCATTTCGCCAACATTCATCTTTATTTCTGTGATTGATTATTCAGAGGAAATGTAAAGATGACACACTCCAGCTTAAAAAAAACTCACCTACTGCTGTGTGAAAATCTATTTTTTATACTTTTCTAAGCCCAAACTCAAACCAAGGAGGCCTCAGAAGTTGTTTTTGATCTTCAGATCAATCATTTAAATCTCCACTTCATAAAAAGTAATATCACTTATCTTAAAGTTTTTCTTTGCACAGGTTGAACTAGTTTTTTAATCCTTCCCGACATTCGCTCTCACTCTCTGGGAGAAGTTTATGTGGATGTTTTGACCCTTTTTAATCAGAATTTATTAATTAATTTCATCATTTTATCAATCGAGAGAGAAAATCAGCAGGCTCGGGAGGGCAGCGACATCTCTGTGAACTATTCTGTCATTTTGCTCTTTCAACCAACTATGCTTCCTTTTGTCTTCAAATCACTCAAAAGAAAAAATATTCCTTTGTTTTAGCGTTATTTGCGACATAAAGAGCCTACGAATGTTGTAAAATTGCGTCTGAAGCGAGTTTCATTGAGTTTTGTCTCACCTGCATCTCAGCCGGCAGGTAAAGGTGTCCGAGGTTATTACAGAGCAGTCACAGCTCGATGCTTCCTATCAGCGCCGCAGGTAAGGCGTTATTAGACAGAGATGACAACAGAGAGTGTGTGTGTGTGTGTGTGTGTGTGAGAGAGAGAGAGAGATGAGAGAGTCTAATTGACAAGGGATATTTTCCGCTTCAGGTGCCACCTCCTTGTTTATCAAAGTGTGAGTAATCAAAGCGCCTCCACAGGAAAATGGAGCTGCCATCGTCGCCTCCTGATCGCAGTCAGCGAGCTGTCTGTCGGACGCTTCGGCTCCTGAAGAGTCTCGACATCCAGGCCGGGGCCCGATGTCACCGGGGCCCCTGTAAATGTCAGCGGAGCCGTCAGGAGAATCACATGATGTTTTTGTTTTGTTTTGGTTTGGTTTTTTTGGCTAACATTTTCAGGTGTCTGCAGATGAAAAGAGCCTCTCTGAGCTTTGGCCTCATCTCTGCTATCTGACATTTCTCATCACGTTGTGTTTTTAGCATTTTAAAAAAGCAGGCCTGTCAATTCAGGAGCAGCTTTGGAGAAAAACACTGCAATTAATATTTTTAGCCACCAAACAGCTTTTAACCCTGCAAATAAAACTGACATCTTCAACCAGCTCAGATCAAAATCTGAACGCCAACAATCTTAACGTAAAAGTGAATAAAAAGACAAACAGGCCGATGATAAATTTATAGACAGGTGACTTTTTACATGAGCGTTTCATCCAAAATGTTTTGGATCTTCTCACACATTCGTTCATTTTGTTGTTTTTCGTAGCACCTGAGATAATAAACGATAATTGCAGGTGTGTTTTTGGACCTCGCGTCAGTTTCATCACTTCAGTTTTCTCCGGTTGTTCGCGGCTGTTTCAAATACAGGTGAGCTGAGAGTCTGTTGATGTAAAAGTCCAATAAAAGGAAACTCTGCAGGCTTTCATCTGTGGCATCTCTCTACGATAAATAGTGACTCCATAGACATTTATTTAAATGCAAAGTTGCGAGATGATATCTTTAAACATGGTGTCACTCCGTCTCTTAATGTTTTTATCTACGTTATGCAGCTTCATGTCTGATGGAAACGAGTGTTGAAACAAATGTGAGCAAATGTAATGTGATAAAGCAGATTGTTTTTTGGATGATGCCTTTTTTAAGATGTTGCAGGTAGAAATATTTCCAGGAGTTTGCAAAGTGTGGACAACCTTCCTCCTTTTCTGAATTTATTGACTGAACTGGGCCACTTCCTGCGCCGCAACATCTATTACCCTCCTTTTTTCTTTTGCTGCATCATCCAGCGTCCCCGTGATTCATCCCCTCTCACCTGCCAGCGATGCCAGCTCGTTTACCAGTTCAGCACGAAAGCTGGCAATTAGCTGGTGTGTGTGTGAGCTGGTGTGTGTGTGAGCTGGTGTGTGTGTTAGCTGGTGTGTGTGTGAGCTGCTGCTGCACCGTCTGCCGTCCAAAAAGTCTGCGAACAAATGAACAAGACGCTCAAAGATTCCAGCTGTTTCCTGCTTTTGTTTCCAAACAAAATCCCCCCGTTTGTGTGCGTGCTGAGCTACGGCGACCCCACACACACACACACACACACACACACACACACACACAGTTGGCTGAGGGGCCCGGGGCATCTGGGACTTGGATTAGAAGCCATGACAGGGAGATGGAGGAGGGATTACTCTGCCTGCCTCCTCTCAGCTCTTCTGCCTCGGTTTGTTTGCATGAGTGAAAAAGAAGAAAAAAAAGATTCAGAGCGACTGAATGTGTTGACCTGAACGTCGTTATTGGAAAATGACAAAAGAGAGGAACCAAACTAAAGCTGAGAAACGGCACAACTTTGTCAGTAAAACAGCAGCGACTGTCTCCAAATCTGCTGCAGATCAGCAGCTGAAAAAACATGCGAGGCGCTCGTGGTGATTTTGTAGACAGAAAATGTGTGTGTGTAAATGTAAACATGCTTCTTTATCGACACGTAGATAAACAGAGTTTGTATTTCACCCTCTCTGATCAGGCCACACAGAAACAACAGATTCATGCAACTCTGCAAAACCTCGAATCACATTCGGCTTCATTTAAAAGCTTTAAAAGCGTCCGACAGCATCTGTGCACGGTCGGGGTCGAGGTGAACGTCCGACGTGCTCCACATCCATTAAAGCGTCCGAGGGTTCATTTATTAGCATCCCCTTCATGCTTCTCATAAAAATCTGTATGGGAGGGAGCAGAGGAAGAGCTGAGGACAGCCCGAGGAAGGAAGCTGCTCTGCAAAGCGGCCGTGCAGCAGGAGATGCATCTGTGTGCTTTTCCAGGCGGCGGCGGAGCGAACAGACTGCGACTCGGGCGGGTGTCGTCTTTTAAAACCCTTCAGGCTCCTCGCCGCTGACGCTCAGCGGACACCAGTGATGCTGCTGATGTTGATGAACGTGCTGATGCTCGATCAGACGTACAGGATGATATAAACAGTCTCCTTGTTGTCGTTCACCTCTCTGCCTCCTTTCAGCAGATCTCATATTTCTCTCGTTTCCTCAGCTGTAACAAAGTCTGTCCTTATTAAAGCGTCTCACTGTTTAACCAAGCAGCCGTTTCCTTACGGCGACATAAATCTTAAAATGAGCAGATTTTTCGTTATCCGAGCTAAATTCCTTCAGGATGTCTCTTTTCTGAACAGTTTGGTGAATAATAAACGTGTAAATCTGTTTGAATTCGCCTGCTAACATTTAATTACCTTCCAGTGTGAGAGAGAAACATCAACAACAGCTCTGAGATTTTTATGGCTCCTGATCAGAGGAGTCGTTTACCTTTAATAAACTTTAAAAAACTTTAATAACCATCCTCACGTTGCTCAGGAGAGCAGCAAACAGTGAAAACAAACCATGGAGGATCAGTGTGAAACCAACGAGGGGAACAAATGTCACATGATCATTACACTAAAACATCTTTCAGATCAATCGGGTATCAAAATGGATTCAAATATCGACCCATTTCTTTAAAAAAACTATAAATTTCTCCACCCAGCTGTCTGTCTTTATCATCATTATCCTCTGTACTCTTACATTTGAGCTTAAATGTGAATAA
This sequence comes from Leiopotherapon unicolor, assembly GCA_036025355.1. Taxonomy (NCBI): domain Eukaryota; kingdom Metazoa; phylum Chordata; class Actinopteri; order Centrarchiformes; family Terapontidae; genus Leiopotherapon; species Leiopotherapon unicolor. Next base: position 5,413 of record JAVQJZ010119339.1, on the reverse strand, counting down.
ACAGCTTCTGTCTGGGTTTTCATGCACACGAGGAAAAAACAGCACTCAGAAAGTAAGAAAACTCAGAAAAACGTTTTCATACCGATGCAAATCATAAAAATCAGTTACTGTAATGTCGTCAGGGAGGCTAATTTATGAGGTCCAAAGGTGTGAAGGGAAAATGGTCCATTTTTATTTCTAGGTTTGGTTGGACAGAAATGAAGTTTCGAGTCTCTGCACGTTCGTTTTTTGAGGCCAAAAGTTAAACAGATTCATTTCCTTTCATGCTGGTACGGAGGCTGCTCATCGATTATTTTATGTTTTCGATGTGAATGCGTTATCGCTCCTTTTGGAGAGCGTCGACGTGCAACTGGGGGTTCACGGAAAAACACTTAGAAAAACGCCGTCAGAACCTCGTCCTCATCTCTGAATCCAGACAACAAAGAGAAGTGCAGATCTGCACCTGATGAATAATAAAAATCAGAGCGAGGAAATCGGCGTCTCAAACTGAGGAGCCTTTGTTAACTTCATCGAGTCGCCACAGTTTGAGAATCAAGGACGCCGTGAATATTTATACATCTGCACCCGCAAGGACGACGAGATTTTACATTTTTACACTCATTATATGAAAGCAAAACAAAAATATTGATAGTTAAAGAAATGAGGAGAAAGAAAGCGAACATTTTAAAGAGCTGCCATTTAAAAAAGCTGCATAAAATCTTTGTAAAATGAGTAAAACAGTGCAATGACTGACTAAAAAGGAGCGTCTGTGGAGAGAAAGGTGTTTTTCCTCCTGTGACTGAGAATCTGCTGCCTCGGTGAGACTCACGCCGGCCGCGCTGAATGCAAACGAAGCCGAAGCTTCCCGCCTTTGATGCCCCACAGCTGCTGCCTCTAAAGTTGCAGTAAATGGCATCAGAGAAGTGGAGAAAGAAACTCTGGAGAAGACACTTTGGATCTCGGCGGCACGAGGCTGATTAGAAAAAAGAAAAGAATCGGGTGCATACAAATGACTCGAGCGGTCGCGGCTGCTAATTCAGCAGCGCTCCTCGATTTTAGGGAGACTGATGAAGAAAACTTTTCTTGGTCATTTCACTTTGAAGAAGAAAAGGAAGATAAATCAATCAGACAGTTTTCCAGCCTGTTTCAGAGCCGCACAGGAGGAACAACTTTATCTCAGCTGCAATAAAGTCAAAGTGGTTGTTTGCTTCAGTATTAAAGAAATGCAACTGTATGACTGTGATAAACTCGCTCAGGTAAAACACACGAGGAAACCAAATCCTCTTCACGCTCTGCACACATGTAAAAATAAAAGCTCCTCCTCAGTGTCCCCGAGCGGCTGCACTGAAATCAGAAATAATAATTAACACACAATACTGGACTCAGACGTGCACAAACACAATGAAAAGAGCCTTTCCAAGAGCTGCACATCGTCCCCGGAGGTGTGAAGGTCACCAGAGCGTCCGTCCAGGTGCAGCAGGACGGCGTCTTCTTCAGCCCCACATCCTCCATCTTTACCAGCTAAACGGGCCCAGAAACCGGACTGCAGATTTTTATTTAGATAGAGCAGAATCAGCTGCACTGAGCAGGAATGTGTGCACATACGAGAAATCTGCAAACACAAACACAAACAAGGACAACAGCTCGACAAAATGTCAAAATGAACTAAAAGACGTCTGCAGCATTTCCGCTGTGACCGACGTGTCACAGGTTGAGTTTTCTGAAATCAATCTTTGCATTTACACCTGCTGTTGTTAAATGTTTTATTTGATCTGAATCTTTCTGTAGAGCCGCCGTGTTTTTCCTAATCCAGGTGAGATATCCAGAGTCAGGTTACGTGTTCATGCCGGGTGTAAACAGGATCTTTGTCCCTCTGATCGCATCCAGATATCTTTTTAAGATCATCTACACTGAGACAGAACTGTGATTTACAGAGTCGCACAGCTTTTTCTACCTTTGTTTATAATCTGTCGTGTTTCTACAGCTGATCGGATGAAGGATTCGGATGAAAGCAGAATTCAGGGGCAGTCAGTTTATCAACGTCGCTTCATCCTGTAAAGTCGCTTTGACTCCGACAGCGCTCTGCACACAGTCCGTAAAGCGTCTTCTGACTCGTGCAGATTAAGATCTTAAAACTACATGTGGGGGGGGGGCATCAGCTCATCTTTCCCCCGAGAGCGCCGCAGATTTAGCCTCTGATTTAAATGTGGTCCAAACGGGAGCAAAGAGCATCCTCAGACTCTGAAACGACGTCTCGCTGCAGGAATCAAACGCCATGACAGGAAATACATCAAGACGTCCAACAGACAGAAACACCCCCCCCCGAGTGCTGACTTTAATTTATTCATGGAGGACGCTGCTCTAATTGAACCTTTCAGAAACTACATTAGAAGAAAAGATGTCGGTGTCGACTTTTACAGCCCGAGAACGGCGCTGACAGATCGACCTCTGGTGCAATATTCCCCCGCTGGAGTTTATCGAAGTTCACCTGCATCTTTCACCTGGTGTTTTTCTGTTGAGTCGGAGCAGCAGCTGTCAGGGAAACTCCCACCATCAGCCTATGTGTAATATTAGTCTATTTACTTTATCGGCTAAGGGCTCTGTTCTTGATTGCGGGAAATGCAAACGGCTCCGCGAAGGCACCTCGCCGAGAAAAATGATGCAATCTCGCCGTTTCCTGCAGACAGAAAGACTGAAAGCGTGCTGCGTTTTACCGCCCGTCGAAGAAACACTGTATTTATCATCAGCTCGCCTCTGAGTGTGGATACAACAAGTACACTTATGAGAGCTTTTAGGCATTTTCAGCTTTTATGAGCTAAATTAAGTGCTCTTCAGACGGTTTTTAAGTCTTCTGATATTCTGCGCTTGTCTATTAGCCGACAAATCAAACAAAAACAGTGAATTTATTCTACACGTTTGTGTATCTGAGCCAAATATCTCCTCTTCCTCTGAGCCGCAGAGCTCCAGTGTTTTTTAATTAAACTCATCAATGAGCCTCACCGTTGTTGCTTCATCACCGTGAACACACACTGTTTATTTTCACTCAATCAAACACACACACACACACATCCTGGTGCCACAAATACTCATTAGAGCATCAAATGTGGATTCATCCGCTGCTGAAAATAGTCCCCAACAAACGCTCTCTTTCCTCCTGTTTTATTTTTTTTTTTATTAAAAACAACAGTAAGCAGCCGTTTTTGGAAATTATTGAGAGCTTTTAAAAACATGTCATGTAACCACGGCAACGATGATGCTGAGCGACAAACAGCTCGTCTTTTTGCTTTTATTCTTCGCCATCGTGTGTACGTTAGAGTATGATGTGCATGAAAATGTGGGATCAATCACTCTCTGGTGATTTTTTATTTCTCAGAGTGGAGTAGAAAAGATAAAAGAAGTCGCTGTGCTGCGCGATTCAACAGCTCATAAAAAACTTAAGGCCGGATTGCACAATACAACTGGGTTACAGAATATTTTTGGGTGGGCTGACAATATATTTAGGTGGGTCAAAGCTCAATATGGCCTCAATCCGCCTGCGAGATGAACTGTAATAACTTTGATGATCCTCTGATTTTTGCTCTGCCGTCATCATCAGGTCGGTTTATGACGAAACACCTGCAGGACTAATCACATTTCCTGTTGCTGACGTTAGCTTAAAGTCTAACGTATCATCAGTCTTGATTCAGCAGAGTTAACACGTGTTCAGTCTTTCTGTAAACACATCTTTGACTTTATCTCTGCGCTGGATGCACAGATAAACCCGACATCCATCCTCTCATCCGACTCCAGGGACAATTAGGCACATTTCACTTTCATCCTTGGAAAAAAAAAACAACCATCTGTTGGTTCTTTACGTCAGCAGCGACTTTAAATCTGCTATTAAAGGCTTCGTTTACTGTCCCAGTCCGGCAGCTGATTCAAGGTGACAACAGTTAAGACTCGAGGCTGAATTAAGAGGACGCCTCCCGTTGACCTGTGATGCTCTGTGGGATCAATATCCATGTCTGATTGGTGAAGACACCTGCAACATAAGACCGCCTTTAAAATGAGAGATCAGAGGTCAACGGCGAAAACGAGGAGAAAAACAGCACAAGATGTTTTTAAGGTCTGTTTGTGATTAAAGAAAAGAAGTTTAATCTGCGTCAGAAAGTCAGAAAATCATCTTCTGTCAGCGCAGGACGATCAGAGATTCCAGATTTGAAAGCTTCAGAAAGCAAAAGGGTTTCTTCTTGAGTTATATCGCCGCCAGCGCAGCGTGTCCTGACAGCAGAAAGCATGAAATGTGTTATTGATCTGAGTGGCCCCTCTGACACAGAAATGTGAGGACGGTCGCGGAGCTGCAGCCGGCGAATCCACTCACGAGCTGGTCGAGTGAGGCGAACCGATCACCGCCGCGTGACCGTGAATTACGGCGTGAAAGTGAGTCCCAGGTTTGAGTTTTTCTTCTCCAGCGGCTGCCTTCATGTCGTATTCGTCACATGATTTACTGTACGGTCGCTCCATCAATGAGCCGAGCGCAGCCGGAGGTCACGGTTTTTATTCTGGAGAGGTCAAATCAAATAAAACAAATAAGTGAAATCCAAAAGCATCGAGGTACGGCTCATTTCTGCTGAGATAAATAGATAAAATCACATCAGCGCTGTGTTTTATGGGATGTTCATCTGACTTCTGACATGAAGTCACATCATTAAGTTTGTATTGTAAGAATAACAACATTTTTACATATATTAATTCATTATTCTTAATTCATTTTTGTTTTTTTTGTATTTTCTTGTTTGTATTTTCTGCAGTTTCTGTGATAATTTGTGGAAATAATTCACTTTCAGGTTGCTTAAATTCAAAATAATTTGACATAATGGCCCCTGTAGTGTTATATTACATTATAATATGCATAATATTCATTATTTGATGATGCATTAACATGCAAGCAGCATTTTAAAGTTGTATACTGTTGTTTTATTTATAACATCACAAAAAGTCACTAATAACTTTCAAGCTGTTAAATAAATTAAGCTAAATACAATTTGTCTCAAATATCTGACTGAACAAGGAAATACTCAAGTACTAATAGAAATTACTTGAGTACATCTATTTATGACTGTTGATTTATTCATTATTCCACATTTCGTTCCCTATTTGACCTTTAAATCCCTCCTGACATGAATTAAAGTGTGACCTGACGTCTCCTCCACAGTTTTGTCTCGAACTTCGTGTTTCTCCTCCTGCAGAATTGAGAGCAGCCTCAGATTACACACAGTGTGTTACAGTATCTGGGATTACTGATGTTTCTCTCAGTGGCTGTGATGTAACACAAATTGGGTCACGGCTCAGAGACCCAGATACCGAAGAGTTTGGATGATGTGGAGTTTTTTTTTTTTTTTTTGTGGGTAGTATATTTTGAAATGAAGTCTCTGATTAAATCTCATGTCTGCAG
>JAVQJZ010119301.1:0-16759 GCA_036025355.1 Leiopotherapon unicolor | reverse complement strand
CTTTTTTTTTTTTTCTGGGACTTTTAAGGTGAAGGTGATCGGAGCACTCGCGTTCATTTTTTTAAAGGATATTTGCGTGTATAAATATCGGGGGGAAAAAACCAAACCACCCACAGCTGGGGCTGCTGGTCGATAAGAGGCCTGAGGCGCGCGCGGCCTGCTCTGTGCAGGTGAGCGCGCAGAGCACAGCTGCGCATGCTCAGACACCCACCTGCGTCCAGACCTGCCACTTCCAGAGGATCCCATTCCTCCCTGGAAAATAGATCTGAGTCTTTGAGCCTGAAACAGCATAGCTAAGGAAAAATACTTGAAGCCCCTTGTAGTCAAATTCCAGTGACATTTGAATGGTGCTTTATTTGCATTTTGGCAGGGTCACCCAGGAACGCGTCTTTTTTTGCTGAAAAGCAGATACACGAGAATCACATTCAAGTGCCAGTCAAGTTTCCTGATTCTCGTACCGCAGGTGGTGATGGGAGATGGAATGCATTCAGCTCTGATGCCACATCTCACTCTGACACACACTCACACACGTTACATTTATTGAATTGGCCCTTCTATCCAGAGAAACCTCCAGTAAGTGAATTCAGCCTGAGGATAAGAATCACGCAACCTAGGCCTACATTAACTTCATCAAAGCAGCAGTTCAGCCTGCGCCCCGCCACAATGAGACGCGCCGATCCCTTTTTTGGCTCCCTTTGTTGCTTTATCCAGCCACACATCAAACTTTGGCAGTGGTCAGTGACACGCAGAGCGTGCAGGGGCGAGTGTGGAGGTGTGCCGCCCTCCACCGCGTTAGCAGATAATGGCTGAGAGTGGATACTTGATTATGTCCAGGCTCATGACTCCAAGACGAAGCTGAAATGACTGTCAGGCTGGAGCGAGCGTGCGTGGAGGCCGCAGGCTTTGTCTGGTTTTAGAGTCTCTACCTTGGTTTGCATCATGCCGATCTGCTTTGTTTGAATGTGGATTTCACTGACTTCTGCCATCACTTTAAAATTTAGACTTCCGCCTTCATGCCAGGGTCCAGTCTCCGGCTTCACGCGGCAATGTGACGAAATCATGTCATTGTCTTTGAACAAGGACAGAAATGTATAAATTCAAGTTATTTGTGCTCATTCAGAGCTGCACCCAATTATTCTTTCCATCACCGGTTCATCTCTGGGCGTCTCTCTGTGAAGCATTTTGTGTTTACAACTGTGAACAATGTCTTTTATAAAAACCAAGGTGACATATTTGAATGGCTTATTTTGTCCCTTAGTGCAAAACTTAAATGATACTCAGTTTAGTGTCATACATGACAAAGGAAAGCCTCAAGTACAGACTTTGGGGGCAATTTTGCAAAAAAAAACAAACAAACAAAAAAAAACCCCAGTAAATTTTGTGAGTTAATTTTTTGTTGATCAATCAATCACTTAACCAGTCGTGTCAGACAATTTCTGCTTCGACAATTAGAAAGTAGACTGACTCTCTGGCTGATACAGAAAAGGTTTTGTTGCATTGGATTGTAGCACTGGCAGAGTTGCCTGATGTGAATGGCTCACAAACTGAGGAATCGTATCATTTCCGCACACGGTGCAATTTCTCCTCTTGTCTGATAGTTTTTGTTTGGAGTCACAAGCCTCGGTTCCCAGTCTATGATTCAGCAGCGCTCGTGTCCTCAGACTGGCTGTCTGCAGAGCAGGTGCAACCCTGAATGACACGCTTCGCGATGAGGCAACATGGCAGCCGCCGCCGCTCGCGGACCCCCAACGCCAAAATCCTCCTGGGGGGTTCAGGAGGAGAGCACAGAACGAATTTGAGATTGAGGATTTCGAACGCTGTGAACGCTCTTCGCTGACCAGTTATCTTCTGCGTGCAGTGCTGTTCGATACAGCTGAGGCGTATTCTGTTTCCCCTGCCTGCTGCTTCCCCCCTCTAATTCTCTAACCATCTCTGTGTTTCGCCTCTACATGATCTTGTCATTGATTTGTGTGCGTGCAGTCAGAGTGTGGCTGCCTGGGTTTGTTTCTCCCTCTTTGTTTGCTGTGGTAAACCCATGAGCAGCTGCCGGTGGTGGGGTCTGGAGGGATTCTGAAGCTGTGTGTCCTCTCTTTGCCATCCTCTGCCAAGGTGGCATTATGCAAGCAGAGAGAAGGGTAGAGAGAGAGAGAGGGAGAGAGAGACGGGGAAGCACAGAGGAGGGCGGGGGTTTGTGTTGGGGGGGCGAGGGAGGCGAGGCGATGGCGGCCATAGTAAAGATGGAGGCAGGCTGAGGGCTGCGGGGATTGGTGCGGGAGAAGACTTGCTCCCCTGAACTTTGCCTCCGTGTCAGAGTGGAACTTGTCGATTTGGCAAATTGTGCGGTGTCGGACAAGGCTGCTCGCTCTCTTCCACTCCCACCTGCTCCCTCCTGCTCTCTCTCTCTCTCTCTCTCTCTCTCTCTCGCTCTCGCTCTTTCTCTCTCTTGTGCGCTCTCTCTCTCTTTCCCTCTCATTGCCACTACACCCCCCCCCCCTCCCTCCCTCCCTCGCCCCCCCTGCCCACCCTCTCCTCTTTCTCTTTTCCCTCCCTTTCAGCTCTTGAAGCTAACGCATTGGCTGGGCTACAGGCATCTTGTTGCCAAATAGGTGGGCCCTACTCGTGTTGGCAAAGGCTCAAGCAATGGTTAGGGAAAGAACGCGGAGAGGACGAGAGACGGCGAGCGAGAAACAGAAAGAGAAAGAGAGAGAGTTGGAGAGAAAAGGGGAAAAAAGAAGCAGCACTCGGCTTTGCCAGCGGTCGTATGCGCTCGTCCAACATTGATTCGGCTCTCTATTTTTTTTTTCCCTATTCTGTGCTCTGCTCTCCCTGGCCCCCCCATCTGTGTGTGTGTGTGAGTGTGTGTGTGTGTGCGTGTGGTTTGTGTGTGAGTCTTGCGCCGGGCCCAGGGATCAGAACAGACACCACTACCAATTACACTTTGCCAAGGATTTTTTTTTTTTGTCAAGGTTCATTTTTTTTATTTTTTGGAATGCACAAAGGACTGTTTATTTTAAGTGCATCTATCCCTGTTGTTGAAGTTCTTTTTTTCTAACACAGTTTAATACTGTTAACATTTCTTTTTTTACTTGATCTTTTTTTTTATTTTGCTACAAGTTTTTATCTGTCATTTTTTTGTCTAAAGAGCTGCTGGCCGTGGTCCTACTGCAGCAAATTTTCTCCTTCCTGAAAAATTGGGGTGTTTTTTCCCCCTCTTTTGGTTTTAAACTTTGGCCCACTGTTTTTAGTGAGCAACATATTCTGCTAATTATTTTTTTACAGCCCCCCCAAGTTTTTTTTTCATCTGCTAATTCTCCACACCCTGCCAAACCAGCACTTGCTTTACATTGGGGAGCGCGGGAGGAAAAAAAAAAAAGACTGGTGCAGGAGATTTTTTTTTTCACTTTATACGCTGTGCCAAATTTATGATGAGAGTGCAAAATGGTAACTACCAGGCCGTCTGTCTTCCTCTAGCAGTGTGGTTTTCTGTGGTGATTTCTGTCTGCTTTCAGTTTGTTGTGGAAATGTGAGTCTGGTTGGAGCTCCCTTGCATGGTAGCAGAGATAGGAAATGGTATGGCTGATCTTTTAGCAGCACATTTCAACAGTGGTCTTGTGGCGGCAAAGCTTGGCGGTGGTGAGCGACCGGTGTGTGGCAACCCTGGCACAGGAACGCTGTGGCGAGATCTGGGCTTTGTTGCCCAGAGATATGTAGTGAAGGTATTATGGTACTGCAGAATAACTTTTCTTTTTACAGCAGAACACCGGGAGCGCAACTCGGCTCAGCTTTTCATTTGCTTTTAGATTTCAATTCATGCATTTTGTATTTCTTGTCTTGGTCTTTATTTATGAAAAAGGAGGCTTTGCATCTACGGTTAAGATTAATTTTCATTTTTATTAATGCATATGAATTTCAATTTTATATAAAAGGTAATGAATAATATTTTGACATGATCATATTTACTTGAATAGCTTTTATGTAATTTAAATATTTTGTTAACTTTGTAATTATATTTCAAATAACATTATGATAATTTAGATTTTACTAACAGTTACAATGTGATTACTGTATTATAGTATATTTTATTACATTTTCATTTTTATCCTTTTGCCTCTTTTTCATTGAAAATAGTCTAAATGTTTTATTTCAGCTTTATTTCGAAGATTTGCATGCTTTTTTTCAAGCCTTTCTTCAGCCTCCTAATGGCACATCTTGTTTTCTCTCCCATCAGGATGAATTTCATCCCTTCATTGAGGCCCTCCTCCCCCATGTCCGTGCCTTCTCCTACACCTGGTTCAACCTGCAGGCCCGCAAGCGCAAGTACTTCAAGAAGCACGAAAAGAGGATGACCAAGGACGAGGAACGCGCGGTGAAGGACGAGCTACTGGGGGAGAAGCCAGAGATCAAGCAGAAGTGGGCCTCGCGCCTGCTGGCCAAGCTCCGCAAGGACATCCGGCCAGAGTTCCGCGAGGACTTTGTGCTCACCATCACGGGGAAGAAGGCCCCCTGCTGCGTGCTGTCCAACCCCGACCAGAAGGGCAAGATCCGCCGCATCGACTGCCTCCGCCAGGCCGACAAGGTGTGGCGGCTGGACCTGGTGATGGTCATCCTCTTCAAGGGCAGCCCCCTGGAGAGCACGGACGGGGAGCGGCTGGTCAAGTCGCCCCAGTGCTCCAACCACGGCCTGTGTGTCCAGCCGCACCACATTGGAGTGACGGTCAAGGAGCTGGACCTCTACCTAGCCTACTTCGTCCACACACCAGGTATGCGGGCACATTTACAGTTGCCACCAATATGACACACACACACAGTTAGTATATAATGTGTCACACACACTTTCACACTCTGTATGTGAGTCACAGATTAGACCCTGCCCTTCACTATGTACTGAGCTGATCCAGTGCCAGGCTTTGATAAACAGAGTCAGGACTAAGATAACGACCACATCTTGACATTTAAAGGGACGGTCTGTGCAGTCTAATCTTTAAAAAATGTGTTTCAAATAGACGTTTCTATCTGGTTTAAAGAGATTCTGAGAATTTGACAGTCAGGGCTTAAAACCTGTGTTTACTGAGAGATATGTTTGCATTGGTACATTTGTTCAAGTATTTGTGTGCAAATTTGTCTAAATCCAAATGTGCATGTTTTCTGGTGCCATCTGTAAACAAAAGCATCTGCAAACCTGTTTATCTGTGTGTGCATGCATGTGCATACGTGTGTGTGTGTGTGTGTGTGTGTGTGTGCGAGGCAGTTTGTCATGTGTCTGTAATCCGTGTGCATGTTATTGTGAGATTGGTGTGTATCAATAGCAGTGTGGTAGCGGTGTGTCTGTTGGTTCTTTTGTGTGTGTGTGTGTGTGTGTGTGTGTGTGTGGTGGTCTGGAGTGGAGTGCCGTGACAGCTGGCCCGGTCCCAGGTAGTTCAGGAGGAAGGGAGAGTCAGCTTGTCTGCAGCCTCAGCCCCCTCAGCCACTCTGCACACACACACACACACACACACACACACACACACACACACACACAAGTTGAGACTTTTCTGTTTTTGACAGCGTGGCTCTGCGTCTGCTTGTTTATGAGATGTTTTATTTTCCCCACGTTCGGCACACGAGTTTCCTGCCATAACCATGAAGTTAAAATAGGTGGTGAAAATATTTTAGTGTAATGTGTAAACAGACCCACATGCATTCTTCTCTCAGGGCAATGTAACACGATCAGATGTGACAGAGGGAATATTCACCTTGTTCAGTTTTACTGTTGTCCACTTCAGTAGAAAAGAAAAGACACTGATACTTAATTTTATTTCATAGGTAATTACAGAAAGGGTGATTATTTTGTGTTAAAGAAATAGAAATACTAAAATGAGGATACTAAATGCCCATAATAATATCAAATTATTCACTTTTCATTTATTGCTTTTGCAAAATAAAAGAAACACTTCTGATGTAAAAGAAGGAAAATACAATTTTCTCATTTTAAGATATTAAAATGAAATCATACATATTAATTACTGGAGCATTAGGGCATTGGTCCTGAGAGAACAGACCTGTTATTCATTGCCAATAATCCTCTTCCATTGCAGGAAATCTAAATCATTAACCACAAGTTTCTTGAGGTGTGCAGACATCATGTGATTCTGTTTGTAAGTGAGGGGAAAATAGCTTTAATCCAGTGAAATTGTTAAAAAAAAAAAAAAGAAAAAGAAAAAAAGAAAAAAAGAGGACTATTGATGGTGCTTCTGTGGTTATTACATGTGGTGCTGTTTGTCAGATAGTGGTACTGCCGGAAATTTACTGTGTTCCAGACGCGACTTGTTAGTGTAATTTATGTCATAGTAGTGTCAGTATCATATTCACAATTGAAGCCCAGCTGTACCACAAATATTTAATCATAATAATCATTAGCAATTAGCAATAATCATTTACAGTTTGATATAATATGCTTTTTTTCCCCTTTTCATCATTCAACTATTTTCCAGTCACAGTCCAGCTGATTGTTTCCATGATTCAGGTGTTTCAGGTAGACTCAGGTGTAAACACACGTCACACAGTGCAGACCCTTTCCCTGCCCTTTAATATTATCCCGGGTCTCTCACCACACACTGGCATACAGTTACAGGACCTTAATTCTTCTGTTTGGCAGGGAGGTGCGGCGTTCCTCTGTGACAGAGTACCCCTTGCCAGGCTCCTTTCAGCCCAGTGTGTAACTCTGCTTGAGTTTGCGGGGCCTCCGTGAGCGCCTCTTCCTGTTCCACAATGCGCCGTGGCGAACCGCGGCTCAGATTAGCTCCCAGCACAGCCTGGTGCTCCTCGGAGTAAAGCCGTTTTTTTTTTTTTTTTTTTATTCCGTGCCAGAATCCAGCAGCCACTCACCCCCCCCCCATACGTACACTGCACTGGCCTCCACGTTACGGATTTGTGTACGATTGTGCATCACATTTGTATGTATTTGTACACACATGAGCGTTCTTATATAAATCTGTTTGATATATTGATGTTTTTCACTCCAGAGCACATGATTCCCTTAATTAACCATGAGCGCTTTTTAACACTGAAAAAAGGCTCATGTTCCAACATAAAGGCAGTATGCTTTTCTTTCTTTTTTTTTCTTTTTTTGCTCTTTCGTGCTCGTGTCCAAAAAAAGCCGAATGCATTTGGAGCTGCATCTGCTGACAAAGGTGCAACTCCGCTCCTGTGGGAGGGAGACGGTTTCTTATTCTGATCCTGCTCAGCTTTTCCACAGCAGGCTCGCAGGCAGTCTGCGCAGCACCTTGCACGCGTGACCAGAATGGAACAGGGGGAACATTAGGAAATAACTCCAATAAAAAACATCACCACTTGTATAAGCTCGAATTGCTCTGTTTTCCAGGAGGCTGGCTGGGGTTAACCAGAGTTTACAGAGGACAGACAGACAGTGGCTCCATTCTAACCTTTGGGGTGGCAGCGGTACAGTTTTATTCTTAGCCTCCCATTCCAGGGTGTCTGTGTCTTGCGGAAGCTATCAGTTGCCAGGCCTGATGATTGGACCGCAGCCGCCTCACCCGCCTGTCCCCGCCGCGGCGTTTCAGTTCTCTTGTCCCACTGATGTCACTGTCGCCAGCTGCAGGGGGGGCTCTGCTTTCAAGCGGCATGATTGACAGAACAGGAGATACACCCCCTCCAACACACTAACCCCCTCCTCTGTCTCTGCTTGCCTACAGTATGGTATGTGTCTCTGCTTTTGTCCAATTATAGACTTGGGCCTTTCCAGACGGGGCAGTGTGAGCTGGGACAGATCACAGCCGCTCTGCTCTGATCTGCGCTTCTGCTGTGCAGCTGCATAGGAGGACTCTTTTGACAAATACCTGGCCGCACACACACACACACACACGCGCGCACACACACAGATGACGGAATAATGGTCGCAGACTGATGAGAGTTGACCCCAAAAGTGGTTCACTTTCTTTTCACTGATTCGGCTGCATCTGATGATGATAACAATAATGGTTCAGGGATGTGGAGGAAGCGAGGGAGATCAGGGAGGGAGAGGAGGGGATCTGATCTCATCTTTTGATCACATGTCTGCCGAAACCAAAGTCTGGCTCGCCAGTTGGGCGCTGAGGGCCCTCCTCCACCTAGAGACCCCGGATCAGGTCATGTTTTTCGAGCGTCGTGTTCCGTATTTGTCAGTCTGACGAAGCCGCACGGTTCCAGCATTAGTCATGTTTGGAGCCCGAGCTCATACAGCTTTCATTACTTGAGCTGTTATGATAAAAAGATGTTTCAGAGAGTGCAGCCTCCGTATCTGTTCTCTGTGCTGGAGACAGACGGACCAGAGAGGTGCCTGGGCCGGGTCCGAAAAAAACAGCAGCGTGGTTTTTTTTTAGTGTGTGTGAGTGCGTGCCAGACTGCACTGTATCTCCATGCTGCTACGGTGCTCCTAAGACGCTCATTTACCCATCAATGTGTCCCCGTGCGTTGTCCAGACGTTACAAATGGCCAAGAGAATATCTTTTAATAGAGGCGAACAAATAGGGTAATCGACTGGGAGGCAGGCAGCCGGGCTGAGAGACTTAACGTCACGCTAATCCATCAAACACATCTTTTCTGCTTCGCCCAATATCCTGAGCTTCAAAGGGAGGTAACGTTATCAGATGTGGTTACATAATGAAGAAGACACCAAACAGGACAGGGTGTTTGTTTGCGTGTGGGGGGCTTTGCAGAGGCTATGCATTATGGCAGTGTAAGAGCACAACATGACAGCAGCAGAAACACTCCCGCACAGTCGAGTTGTGTCGTCCTGTCAGTTTCCGAGTGTTTGCAGGAGACGAAAAGAGGGAATTATAATGATTTGAAGAAAAAAAAATCCCTCTCAGTCTCTTTTCCTTGGCTGGGTGTGTTGTGCGGCGCAGAGATTTCTGGACGAGAGCAGAATTGTGCTCCAGTGTTCTGGCACCGGTCCGTAACCCGGGCCGACAGAGAAATGGAGAGTGTCGGCGCCGAGGGAGCCACATTCATCTGGTGTGAAAAACACTGCTGGTCCGACACTTTCAACGGAAACTTTCTTACGCTTTGTTGTCATTTGAAATAATGTGCCCAATAAAGTTTGAGCTTCGGCAAGCCCCTCTCTTGACGGGACAGCGTCAGTGACACTGTGGTGTTTTAATATGCACTGAGGCATAGGGGCCTCCAACAGGCCCGGCTTGGCCCGTTTTCAGAGCCCCCAGTTTTTCCAGTTGCTTTTTTGCAATGTGTGTGTGTGTGTATGTATGTGTGTGTTGTAGAAGGAAGGAAAGAGAAAAGAAGAGCGGAGTGTGTGCTGTGTAAGGAATTACTGGTAAACAGATTATTCCAGTTCGATCGGGCTTCTAAATATATCGGTAGAAACACGCGAACCGTCGCGGCAGCGCGGCCGATCCTCTGACCTCTTTTAACCGATCGCTCACAACTTTCCACCACTCTATAGGGCCGACTGCCGAGCAGCTCTATGGGCTTGGTAGCAGGCCAGCATGCTTCATATTCACTGTAATTATCCAGTTTAGTGAATAATACTGGAAAAGATACACAAAAGAGCGAGTATATGATTGAATTAAGTCTAATTTTGAAACAAAGGTCAGGTCTTAGCTTTGCAAATAGAAAAATTCCTTGTACCAGAAAGTGCCTATTGTGAAAACATGGATTAGCTTTATTTCCTAATTTCACTGTACAGTGATTTTTAATTATTTGTGTAATTAAGGTTAATAAATAAACATTATGGTGTCTCTTTCAGCAATTTAGCAGCTCAGCTCTGTTCACTTTTTTTTGTACTTAGCAAATGGTAGCTGACATTTAACAAACAGAAATGTATTTGTTTCTGATTAAATTAAATTACTTAATAATATGCATTGAGACAACATTAATGAATTGAACACATTATTAAATTGATATAAAAGCTTTTTAACTATTGAATAAATTCTGCATTTGCTTCACTGTATTTCTGAATGCCTTTTTGCCCTCTAAAAAAAAAAAAAAACAAAACAAAAAAAGGAGAACACAAAATAGGCACACATTTTCCCTCCAGTTTCTTTGTGTACGGTGTTTGCTCTCTAACACTGTCTTGTTACAGCGTGCGAATTTGCATGACCGGTCCTCTCTGTCTCTGTACGGGCGCCAGGCCTGAAATCTGTCTGTCCCCTAAAAACATACGTATCCCCGCACAGGAGGGGCGGCTTGGCTTCTCTGCCGCTCGAGCCGAGGGGCAAAGAGCAGGAGGAGAGGAGAGGTGAAGACGGCAGACGAGTAAAAAAGAGAGGAAAAGAGAGCGTCTCTTCTGGGCCGGTTCCCAGCAGCCAGATTCTGATCAGTCCGCCTCGCGCCTTGTTCCCTCGGTCCAGTGGAGCAGAGCGCAGGGAGGCTGCCCTGTAATTGGGACAGCTCTTTCCATACGGAAAACGGGACCGGAACACCGCGACACCGCCAAGCACAGATCCCCCGTCTCTGTGTGGATTTTGCTTTTTTATTTAAAACCGTTTCAAATTTAAAAAATTAGCAATTATACGCAAACAAAATCCTCTTACACAAAAAAAATCCCAAATAAAATCCTTGAAATGAGCACTAATAATGAATAGATGAATAAATATGTTCCTTTCTAATTTTTCCCCTGCCTTATTTATTCTCTCATTTAATGGTAATAAATGTCAGTCACTGCTGTTGCGATGATATTGAGCACTGATATAAAGTAAAAAGAAAAGCGTAGAATAAAGATGATGCAAAATGCCATGCTGAAAACAAAGAGAGAGGGAGGGCAGATATTCAGGCTAGTGGGGCTGGTTGGCAGCATTTGGCACCCAAAGCTGCAGCTCTGTTTAGAAGGTGCCAGCTTTTCAAACCGACACAGTCTCTGCCAACTTCTCTCCTTCTGATCCTTTTCTTTCTCTCTCATTTTAACATTTTTCCCCCCATATTCTTGTTTTCGCTTAACACGTCTTCCCCTCTGCGCGTCCCCTTACGCCCCTGCCACCACTCCTGAGCTCGCTTTTTTGCAGCGGGTTGCCAGAAAAAGAACATGTAAACTTAAGGCCGTATTTTGCAGTGATGTCGGTGCGTCCTATAAAATGGCTATCGTCTTACCAGGCGTGTTCTTTTATTTTTTTTGTTTTTTTCCTCCCTCCGAAATATTTTCCGCCGGCTTTTAGCAGAGCGAATATTATTACTCGGTGTGATGGTGCTGCTGTGGAGTCAGGTCCAAAACAAAATGGAGGATAAAGCGCTGCTCCTCTCCAATCAGAGGAGAGAACGATTCCACATGTGGAAAAAAAACATTACACTGGCAAATTCACAATGCTGGATGATTCTCTTTTTATGTGAATATCTTTTTTTTTTTTTGCCTTTGCATATTTTTGACTTTTGCTACAGATGTCTTCAGAGTCAGGCTGCGGGTAGTGAAGCACATCATTTCACATCATTTGGGACCCTTCATGGACACGAAGGTGGTGGCGTGAGTGATTGGAGAAAGCGTTAAACGCTGGGTGTGGGGGTGGATGGAATTACTCAATAATGATCAGAAAATTAGAGCCATTATTGAGGGAGAGTAAACAGGCCTCTCTAAGTGTGAAAGGCCCCTATTCAGCCAGGACCAGGAGCAGGACTCCTTTCTTCCTTTCATGGATCCACCCATGGCCTCGAGAGCCCCGCTTTTGTTCCCTGAAATAACAGAGTGAATATATGGGGTCGCAGGGGTGGGGGTCCTGTTCCCAGCGCTGTGCACAGTATAGAATACAGCTACTGACTGTAAGGTGCACTCCATCTTTATCCATCCTTTACATTTGCATTATCTTCCCCTTAATTCAGTGGCAGATTTATTTTTTCTGGCTCTCTCATACTTGAGCTTTTAAATCAGATTAGCTCACAAATTCTGCCGGAGCGTGTTTAAGTGTTTTCGTGTGTCTGCGAGTGCACCTGGGTGTCTTTTCTCCATTACTGTCACTTAAAAAAAAACAACAAAAACTGCAGCACTCGTTTCCTTCTGTGACTTCTGCATCCTGAGAGTCGACAGTCAGGGGAAAAGCGGGTGTAAACTAGGCGCTAATGCCGCCGCTCCCGTGTTTCCCGGCGCAAGTGTTCTAATTAATGGGAAATGGATAAATAAATAAACTCGCCATGTCTCTGAGCAGCTGAACAGCAAGTGCGCCGCTCAGACGGGGACAAAGAAATGAAGAGAGGGATTTACACTTTGAACAAGCCGTTAGAGAGAATAAAGGAGACTGTGTTACGTGTTTGTTTTTTTTTCTTCCCTCACATCACTTTTAAGCGCCGTAGTTCACAACTCGGATTAGGAAGATCTGGCAAAAAATAACTATCAAATGATTTGCAGTGAGGTCTTAAATGTGAGCCCTCGATTTTATGTCCAGTAAGGTCGACCTATGTGATCAGGGCAGCTTTTGGACGATTTTTTTGCACACAGCATGGCGGCGACATACTTTCATATATCCTGATATCATATTTCTATTCAATAGCTCATCCTTCTTCATTCAGGTCTCCCTCTTTCAACCCCCCCCCCCCCAGACTCCCTCCCCGCCCCCACCCCACCACCTCCCCTCTGAGGACTCTCTCCAGGGCAGGGCTCCGTCCAGCTCTGGGCTCCTGCTCAGAAAAATCACCTGACACGTTCGCTCACTTTCTCCGTCTGTTTGCTTTTCATATGGACAGCCAGCTCCATTTCACAGCCATAATTTTGGATGGTAACATTCTCATTATACCCGTCAACTGTCAGTGCTCAACTCTCTCGTCTATAATTTCAGACTCATTTGAATTCTTATTGGCAGCTCCGATGCATAAATTTCATAAAAAGATAGAAAAACAAGCGTTTTTTTTCCCCTCCTTCCCTGGTGAGCAATAAAAATATGGATGAGATTAGGGGGAAAGAAGTTTATGAAATTGCATTGTTTGTTTGGATTTATTTATCTGAATAACACATGTCCTATGTTGCAGTTTAGTTTTTCTACATTTAATATATTTCCATGCTGACAAAAAGTTGTGTGTCAGCTTCACAGCCTCACAACAAAAATACCAAGATATCAAGCTCTGGTGCACAAATGGCCGCACTCGATCTGTGCATTGGATAGCTGTCCACAAACGCAGATGAATAGAGTTGCCATGGCCACGTCGCTATTTTTTTTTCACTCAGTGTACCTTTCCTGGGTGACGTCCAAGGAGTGTCAGCGACTGGCCTGGTTGGCACGGTGAGTGGCCATGCAGTGCTGGGCCGTTTCCGTGGCACTGCGGCCCTCTGTGTGGGCAACCGGAGCACAGAGCGCTGCCAGAGGAATCCACTCAGATCGCTTTCACTATATGGAGGCCTCGTCTGCACTCATGCATATGGATAAGCAGATACCTACACAGTACGGCTGGGCGGGACTGTGCGTAACATCACAGGTAGCTGCCGCGTACCGACTGTCAACATTAAGCTTTTTACAGTCAGAGCGGGATTTTAGCTTCAAAGGAATAATTTATATTCCCTTGAGAAAAAGAAGGATATTATTTTTTCTTGACGTTATGATATACTATTTCTGGATATATAAAACACTTGTCATTGGATGTGGACCAAGTGAGACATATGAAAATGTCAAACAGTAATTTTAGAGCATTTTCTACTCTTAATGTTATTCACACGTTTTCTTAGGCTTAATTCAGTCCGGGGAGCTTACGTGTGAGTTTTATCCTTGTAAGAAGCTCCAAGGACCATTTGAGATCGCAGCTAGGATATGATTTGTAATTTAAAAAAGCAGGTGAGCCTGTGAAAGACTCCTCTGCAGGGAAACGGCTTTAACTCCTGTTTTTTTTTTTTTTTTGTTAACATTAGCTTTACTTCCTCATTATTTAGGGTCCCACATGACCCCGCTGCCATATGCATGACGATAATGAAATATTTGCAAAAATGTTTTTTCCTTCTCTCCTCACTTTATTAAGGCCCAGTGTGTGGAAAAGTCAAAAAGCCATAATACTTTTTATTTGCTACAAGCTCATTGTTAGGATGAAATTAGTTAATCTTTAATGTTATATTGATGTGCATGAAGTATATACACACACACACAAACACACACATGTTGATTTTGTTTTCCAAAAAATCAGTGACATGCAAATAAGTGTACAGTTTGTTTTCATGTCAAAGGTCAACAAAATGTTAAGTGTGTTTTGAGGCTTTAAAAATGATCTGAAGTCTCTCTGACAGAACAGCAGGGTTAAATGGAGCGATAAAATAAGGGAGTGATGGCTGAATTGAGTCACTTTCAGAGGTCTGTTTCAGCCGCTGCACTGATTCACTGTTTTTCTCTTTTATCACCTGACCCTGCTCCACTCCTGCATCCACCTGTGGCCTCTGATTGTTCCCTGTAAAGGAATGGGATAGAGGTATCTTAAAGGTGTCAGAGCCTATTGTAGAGGCCAAACAGAGAGAACAGCACGCACACTCAGTATTAACCTTTTAATACAACAGGCTGGCTGACCTGATATCATTCATAAGCACAAGTGTGCATCCTCCCCTGTTCATTTTTCAAACGCAATCTGCTTTTCCTCTTAAAACATTAAGCCTGCATCCCCAGTGGCTCTCTTTAAGTCCACAGGAGTGAAGTGTGTGAAGTATGTTTTTAACTTGCTGTTTGTGTACGTCCTCTCCGAGAGTGAACGCGCGCTTCCACGCATATGCTCATGTGCGCCGCAGAAGCAGGCCGAGCAACAACAAACGCCGTCTGCAGCAGAGCGTGTGAGTGTCCTCTCTGGACTCACCCAGCACCTGAACCCCCCCATCGCCCAGCCCCCACCCCTTCACACCTGATGCCCGTGTGTGGGCCTTACACACGGAAAACGAAGAAACGAGCACATTTGCAATAAAAAAGAAACTAATGTACATGCACTGATATGACCCAGCTGCCCCGTGGTAGCTGTGGGATTTGGGATTAGACTGCGGGGTGCGCAGGCCTCAGAGTAGGTAAACCAGACCCCAACTGGGCCCCCCTCGCTGGTCCTCGACTGGGTGCAATCTGTTCCGGCACAAGTAGAAAGTTATAAAACCATATGATCTTTATTCTTGTAATGTCAGTGCAATTACACTTATTAGAAGGTATTTTCACTGTCTCTCTCTAGCAGAAGCGGCGATGGAGCTGTCTACTCTGTTATTTGCCCTTTGTGCGGTAACATTTGATTGGTGTATTATTAGACGCGGACCACCCTGCCTCTGAGCCCTACTTGAGTTTCCATTCTTCTGCTGCTCAGCCTTAATGTGAGGCTCTCCTCCAGCAACCCAAACACACAGGGGCGCACACACCGAGAGAATTAATGTAAAGGCAGGAAAGAGGGGAGGCGCAGTCCCCTCAGAGTGCGTTCTGCTTCGGCGGAACGGCGATAGGGAAGGTAATCCAAGCCTCTGTGTTTATTTTAAGAGCTGATGATCTAGAGATGGCCATTAAAAAGCAGAGGGCAAACAATTTAAGAGCAGTAAATCTGAATGGAGGAGAGGACTGGGTGTGGGCGGGTGAGGAGGGAAGGAGGGAGGATGGGGGGGCTTTTTCTGCCACACACTCTCTGTCCCACTCACTCCCTCCACGCAGGAAAAAAAAAATACTTGAGATGACAGTGAATTAGAGCAATCTGGCCTTCATTCTGTGGTTAGATTTTTATCTGCGGTTTTGGCCCTGAGAGCATCTCCGATCCCTGCTTTTTTCTCTTTTTTTTTTCTTCTTTTTGCCTGCTCTTTTATTGTTGTTTCTGTTCTTTTCATCTGAGTTTTCCTTCTGGTCCTGGCTGTAAAACAGACCCTAACGAGATCCTATTCACACTGAAAGGCATCAGGAATGCTCCCATTATCCCCACTACCTCCATCCAGGGTGGTTCCCCTCCACCAGGACCTAAACACACGGGCTAATGTGATTACTCCAAGGCCAAGTCTTCTGTTTTTGATACATTCTTAGAATTTTTTTTTTCTCTCCTCTGATCGACTGAAAGATTTTGTCTTTGGGCACGGATTCAAACTACACAACCCTGGCAGCTAGACAGGGAAATCCTTATGATAAGAGCCATGATTATCCCAGTAAACTAAAGATGGCTTACACACAGCGCTCCTGTTTCACCGTCTTGTAGTGAACTCCAGGGCCGGCGTGCGTAAAATCGCCCCGGAATGTACTACGGATGTCGAACCTGCAGTAATGCGACAGGTACTTCTACAGCTGCCTGAATACGTGGGACAGTTGGGAACTTGGAAACGCTGTGCAGCAGTACGATGTGCTGAGAGTGCACGAATTACCAAGTGACCAGAGAAGTTAGCGAAAACTGGCAAAATAGCTAGCAAAATAGCTGAAATAATGAATAAAAGGATGAAATAAATGTTGATAAAACTCTACGAAGACGTAGAGCAGTGGCTCACTTTTTTTCACCGTGCTTTGCTGAAGCCGCTGTCCCTGCGAGACACATTTGATACGTTACCCAAAACCCAACTTGCAAAAAAACATGTCCCCCCCCTTCTAGACTCTCACCCATCTCTTTTTCACTGTGTTTTAGATGTGTGATGAAGTAATCCCGCCATATTTTATACCCTAATGCAAAACAAACAGAGCCAAATTACACACATTCTTCCTCCGTACCGATTCGTGGAAGTTGTTAACCAAATAAAGCTCCTTTTTCTCTTTCTCTCTTTCCATCTCACTTGTGCTCTCAGTGGATCTGTCCTGGCTAGAACTCTTAACTGAAATAGCCTCAAGCACAGAGACTCTTTTGTGGTCGTTTTTTTTTTTTTTTTTTAGACAAAGTGGTTTTGTAA